>JAPDSC010103220.1:82511-101624 GCA_026290005.1 Latrodectus geometricus
TAATTCAAAAATCGAAAATCGGGCTTCGAGGTCTGGTGGCCAGCCCCCTTGTGCTTCCGTGTAAAAAATTCCAGGTCCCTGCGTGCGATAGATTTGGCTGGAGAGCTCGGTCAGACAAACGGACAGACACGTTACACTTGCTTTTATTATTATAGATTTTTTTTAATATTCTTTTTAGATGCCCAATTTAAGAAAATAAAATTACATCTCTATTTGGCTTATAATTTTTAATATAGTTTAAATTTAAGAATTTTTTTATGGGCTCTTTCGAAACACACAACTTATGTTTTTAAATTATGATATAAATTATTCCAAAAAAATAATCACACATAATTACACTTTGTTAAATTAAATTATTAGTGGATTATGAACCAGTTTCAACTTTAAAAAATTTAGCCCAAGAAAAATATTTCTTAAGCTAAATTTTTCAAAGAGACAGTATGTTAGACTAAGTTCTCTAAAATTATTATAAATTCCCGAAGCATATGATTTTTTAAATCTCTCTCTACTAGACTAATTTAAATTTTCCCCATAAATGATTTTTACATTCTTTCAATTTCACTTTCCTTTCAGTAGGAATAAATTGTTTTCGCAATAGCTAAATTTTAGTTAGTGAGCATCACTCATCCAAATCTTTCACTACATTAAATGATATCATAAATAAATAAAAAAACAATATTCTTCAACCAGGATAACTAAACCGTACCCTTCGCCCACGATACCAATAGCCTATAGAAGCATAACTTAAGTTTTATAACTGCAAAGCAAATTTAGTCTAAAATCTCCCAGTAGTACACTCCAACATCAATTTATTAAAGTTAAGGAAAAATATACGTAAAGAAAGATTAAGACTATAATTAATTTATCAGGTATTTTATTCCTAATATTTGAAATTGAAAATAAGAGAAAACATTTTACTATGATAAATAAAATTTCATAATTATGAAGCTTGTAAAAAATTCGAATTATTTAATTGACAAAATTTTTTTTAAGAAATGGAGAAACTAAAGAAATACAATTGCAAGTGGGGGATGTTAGTGAATATAAACTTAAATTTAGACTTTCTGCTTAAAATAGTTTTATAGCAGCTATATCGTTGTCAAATTCAATAAGTATGGTCGATATATAATTAATATTTTCTCGATAAATATTCAATCACTATTTTTAATAGCTTGCAATGAAATTAACCGCGAATTCTGTACATTAAAAGTCATCATTTAATGATATAATAAATAAAAATTACTTAACAAGTTTATGAAAAGTATGAATTATTTAATTGGCATAAAAATAAAAAATCTTTGAAAAGTAGCACAGCAAAATTTTCAGTCTATTGATCAACATTTTTTACTCAAAAGACTTTGCAAATAATTTTCTGTTATTAAATTTCATATTTAATTTTTCATGTTTAATAATCATTGGAAATTACTTTGCAATCAATCAAAAATTAAAAAAAAAAAATTTTTTTTAAATCTCTACTTTTGGATTTTTTTAAAATGTAATTTATTAAATTATTGAAAGTTAAAAGCTTGTAATGAAATTTCCTGTTATTTTGTTCATAGTTATGTCTTGATACTAATAAAGCTGCTTCTATTGAATTTATTTCCGTAAAATGATGCTGGGAAAATTTTGTCTAATTTTGTTCAACTTACAAAATATAAATTATCATTACTTGTAATTAAAACGTTTCTTAAGATTTTTAAACTATGTTGGATGGAATTATTTATAATGAATCTGTACACAGCAGCTGTGAAATGTAGCAGTCTCATAGATTTCAAAAAGCATCATGCGAAAAGGATAATAAATAATATATTAAGTGTACTAAATGTAAACAATGTTCAATAATGTTTCAGCAATTATTACTTGATTTAAACGGTTTTTTTCCCCTTATCTTCAGAAATGGCATGATTTCTTTTCAATTGCAATCAACATTTTATCATTAAGTAATTTAATTAGTGTAAATTTTTTTATTGGGGACCGTAAAAGCTAAATATTCCAAGTTCTACTCTTTTTTCGAATCCATTTGATGGACCCTCTTTACGTTTCTTGCCGATTCTGTCAATGAATATGGATTAATATTTAAATTTTAATGACAAAAAATATCAGTATTTGAATTCTTTCCAATTATATGTAAAATTGCTACAAATGCATCCATTGGGGGAGGGGGATTCACTCAGAAACAATTTTCATCCTATATTGATTTTTCCTATGGCAGTAACAATTGCATGACTCATTCTGCAATAACTTAAGTTATACAGAAGGCTTAATACACGGCATTGCCTAGAAGTGTAATTCTAATGCTAATTTAAATTACTAAATAAAAAATCAGTATTATCTCCAGTCATTTGCTCTCAATTATCATGACTTGAAATTAATTTATTAATCTTCTGACAAAGTGCCCATACTTACTAATTTTTTTATTATATATTAAAATTTAATATGTAAATTGATTAGCTGTTGGAGCTAATCAATTTACATATTAAATGATTACAATTTACATTAAACAATTTACATATTCCATAATTATTAACAAAATCAGATATCTCTCTTTGATAGCGTAAAATTAAGATATTTTACTCTTATTTATTAATTTCAGAATTATCTTCAAAGCTGAGTTTTTAAATAGATATTTAGTCTAGGAAGACGTTCTTTCCTTTTCACAAAGGAATGGTTCTATAAAGAATCGCTATAGACAATAAATAATATTGGAACTGTTTCTAAATGTTGATTAACATTTGTCTTTTTCTGAAATTGGAATTCAGATCAATGATACATGAAGCCATTTACTAATTAATTAGTGATTAATTTTTGATAAAAAAATTCTGTATGAAATGCTCAAACAAGATTTCTAGAGTTCCATAATTATTAACATTTCTGTGTGTTGCTAATATTTTTAGCAAAAGACCAAATGTTGACTTCTGAATTCCATAGTATATTTACATACTGTTGCAATGGCATCACTGGAAGTGAAAGCAATTGCTAGTCTGCTGTTTGTTTCGAAATAGTTTAAAGCAAGAAACAAAATTTACTCTCTTGATGATTGTTATCATTAAGCATTATCACGATATTTGTGTTCCTACGATGCTATTTCTAACTTGTATATCCACATTCTTTATTAATATTTCGTAATTTTTACCGGTCTTTTCACTATTGGCTAAAATAAAGATGGCCGCCACCAATGCACAAACACCTGACATCTCTAGTTTTTACTTCAGAACCAATTCTCGACCGATTTCTGCAAATATGCGTTGTGGTCCACATTGTAAAGCAGGAGAAGTTTGCGAAGATGTTCTTCGTGGGGAGTTCCATGAGATGTTTCGTCAGTTTTCTGATCAAAAGTAAGGAATCATTTGTGTAAACAATAAATTTAGTGATAACAGGTATTGTGTGAAGCATTTGCATTTGTTTCTGTTAGAAACAATATTTTTGACAACATGAATTGTATACTACTATCAACTAATTCTAATTTCAATTTGAGACTAAACAGTAGACTTAATGATTGTAAAGGTTTACCCAGTTGGACAGATTTCTAATTTGAAGTGCATTGTTAGGAAGGGAATTGTCAATTAAGTATAAAAATGCAAAGGAATAGTTAATACTCAAAAAATAAGAAAATGATCAGTGGTACCAATTTCTATTATATTGGTATTTTAAGTTGTCACTATTAAATAACATTTGTTGATTTGTACCATATCAGGATCTTGAATAGTTAAATTTTAACATGCCTTTTGTAGATATATAACTAGAGGATAGTAAAAAAATATCCAGTGTGGTATGTAAATAAGAATATTAAATTTTGGTATTTTAAAGTTTCTCTTTAAATTAATTATTAAATTTAAAGATTTATTTTTAAGCTACCTACAGTTTGTCACTCTCAGTTTCAGGAAATTTGTTGATAATATTGATAAGAAATATATATTCTGAAGCAGTTTCTTTTATACTATTTTTTCTTAAATAATTATTAAATAGTTCTTAAATTAAGAAAATCTGTTGCATTTGATTTTCACAATATTTCATCTTAAGTACTACAAAAATCTATCAGTATATGTTTAACATTTTAAATTAAGAAATTAAAACTGAACCACAAAATGTTAGAAGTATTTTTATTGTAAGAAAAAATCTGGTATTTCTTGTATTTCATACAAGTTCTTGTGCATAATTTTGTTAGATTTAAGAAGTTGCAACTTGTTTATGAGGCATTGTTATGCATATATAATTAATTTTTTTTAGGATTATAAAAAAGAATTAATTTTATTGTTTTTTGTAATTTGTGTGCAAAGTATATGATTATTAAAAATCATTGATTCACATACTTTATGTCAGTTTTTAGATGCATATGTTAGTTGTTAGAATATGTTAGTTGGAGTATTAACCTAACTCTATTTAGAACAGGAAAATATATGCAAAATATTTTTTTATGATTTGTAAGTATATATATAAAGTATAATTTTAGATAGTTTTATATATTGAGACTTCTTGCTATAGCATTTCAAATCCCATTTCAAAATATGTCATATTTCATAATTTTTTACAATACTATTAAAATATTTAACTTTCAAAAAATAATTATTTACCATATAGTTGTAACATTAAAAAAAATACATAGGATTTTTAATAATATTATTTCAGAACATTCATTCAATATATTGCAAATAAACTATTTAAATTTATTTGAGTTAAGAACTATCAATTTTTTTGTATTTAAAGGAATGTAAAAGAATACCATTACCTTTTATGTTGAAAGTTTTGATTTTGCTGAATATTAAGTTGTGAATCAAATGATCATAATGTTTACTCTAGTGAAATCATCACTCTTCATCATTAAAAACTGAACCTACCAGTCTTACACCACATGTGGTATCTCAATCATTGATTAAAATATCCTTGCTTGTTATCTTGCTTTTAAACTTATATTTGCCACTCTCAGTTTAAGTGATGGAAAGTAGCGTAGTTAATTCTGAAGTTGACTGGTATACTGAATTGAAATCTTTTTTCACTTTTAGGAAGAGAGTGGAGCCAAAGAAAAACAAGAAGAAATCTAAATCTAAAAATAAAGAAAAATTTAGATCAAAAGTAAATATTTTACTCTATTTTTATGCTTGTTGTATGAGTACTAGTGTAAAAGTAATATTAATTTGTGTTTTTTAATGCTTGTTTATAAAAATCTTATAAATTAAATTTGATTTCATAGAAATATATATATTTTTTTGTCTTTTAACTGATTTTGATCACTAGTATGGATATTCACTTTAGGTTTTAAACTGTTTTTAAAAATGTCATATTTTGAATAAGCATTCTCATTTCCATTAACCTAGAGGATAAATTTATATACAGAAAATGCTTATTGAGAAATTTCTGCTTAAATACATTTCGAAAGATGTTCGGCTTAACATTTTTCTATTCTGAGCTATATTGGTTTTAAGTAAATTCTTAAAATATTTTTTTACCTTCCTAAATTTATGTTATTTATTATATTTGTAATATTGTTTAATACCACCTTATTCTTTTATAAAATGCTTTTGAGCTTTTGTTAACACAATGATTAAGAATTAAATTATATTTTTTATGAAAATGTTGCAATTTACTAATTTTTAATTATAAATATCCTATTTCAAAAAGGAATATTCTAATTAAATGTAATTAATGAATGTAATTAAAATACAAAGCTCATCATAAATAGGACACCAATTTATGTACTTTAAAATAATTACAAAGAACAATTTAAAAAAATATCAAAGAATGAGTCTATATTAAAATTCTTTTTGATAATTTATACAAGTATAATATAAACAAATATTTTGTAATAATATAAACAAATATTTTATAAATTTATATAATTATCACTAATTCAAGACTTGTAATCTTGAATTAGTGATATTCATTGTATTAAAGTCTTTTATTATTGAAGTTTGACTTAATTTTATATTGTACCTTCTTAAAATGTTCAAAATGCGTAAATAATTAAATATTGGGTGAGTAATTGAATAAAAATATTTGAATAGAGTATGATTCCTTATTTCTTTCAATTAAAGAATTTTCCTACTACGTCTTTTTCAACCTTCAGATTCATTTTTAATATCATACTATTGCTTGGTAGTTGACCCTCTTAGAAACACTACAAATAATTTTTTACTCTTTTAATACATTAATACATTTGCTTATGTTTGACATAAATCAAAGTTACTGGTTGTTTTACACATGCTCATGTCTTATATAGGCTATCTGGTATAATTTATTTCTTTATTTGATACGCATTAGATATCCATTTTAGTAAAAATAAATAGGATAGATTATGATTAAAATTATTTACCATAAATGATTTACTATGCAACATTTTTCTTGAAATTTTAAAAAATAATTTAAATTTTAACTAAATATTCAATTTTTTTTAAAAATACTAATTTTTTTTATCAGTATAAAAAAAACTTATGTTTTAAAAGAAATGTTAATGCCATTGCTTAGAATTCACCTCTGTTTTTGTATTGTTTAATGGTAAGTGTAAATATGATTTTGAGGTATATCTTTCTATGATATATATCCACATTGTTATGTTTCCTATATTAAATTAAATTGCTGCATGGAGTTAATGATTTTGTTGTTGTGCATTATCAAATGAACAATAGAATAAATTTTGTTAATTGCTTTTTACACAAAATTTTCAGTAACTAACTATCAATAATTCAAAAATTTAACTTTTAAAAATATTTCATAATATTGAAAATTTTGTCATCATTTATTTACCTGAGAAATTACACAAATTATATAGTATTTAATTCTTATTAACTAAATATATTTAGCGGAAAACTCAATGGATGGTCAATTTTTTTTATAAAAAATTCTTTGAGGAAAAAGTAAATGAATATTTGGGTTCTAGGAAATATATGAAGAAATAAAAAGCTCTTTTATTTAATACTTTTGTTTAGAAACTAAGCCGATTTTATTTGTAACACATAAAAAAAAAATTCTTTTTATTTGTGTGCAATTCAATTTGTTTTTTTTTTAAAGAGAAATAATTATTTGTGATATTTTCGAAATTATTCTTTGGATATTTTTTTTTTATAATTCTGATAATTTTGTATTGATTTTTTAATAAAATCTTTGACATTCTTTTGATGCAAATTTTACTATTGATACCAAGTTCTATGTTGAATTAGTTTTCCCTTTATAATGCAGTGCAATTTGCATATTTAATGTCTCTTAAAGTTTATGATAATGAGAATCAATAGAATATTTGTTATACATTTTGTAATAGTACTTTAGCAATAATATGTAGCATGCATTTCTTATCTGATTATTAATATTAAATCTCTCTTCATTACACTTTTAAATATTATTACTTATTTTTTCATTCATTCTTATATGCATGGATATTTTATAACACAATCTGCTTAATAACTAATGTTTTACTATTTTATCTGCTGTGCAAATGGTCTTATTTCTGTTTGGTGACCGAATATATTGAGGAAATAATTCTTTAACCATTAAAAAAATATTTGTCTAGAGAATCTTGAGAATTTTTTTACCTTCAAAACTGTGAATTTATAATTTTAAATTATATTGTTTGTGCTTTTTTGTTGAATATTTTATTGAAATTATGCATTTAATTGATACTTAATATTTTGTATACTCTTACTAAATAAAAATGATTCTTTTTCAGAAAGATACTGCTGAATTGCCTGTTTTACAGCCTCCTTTTTTAGCTGTTCGAAGTAATCCTTCTTCATTTGTTGTTTTCGCTATTGTTCGTCTATGTGTTTTAGAAAAACAAACATGTGAAGCTACTCGGTTGTATCTGAGAAATATATTGTCATCAGCTTGTACTGATTCTGATTCAGAAGAAGATGATGAACGTAGTAGTGAAGGATTTAGAGTGCCAAAGGTATATATTGCTTTAGTATAGTAAGCAAAGTAGATAGTTATTTCTATTCAAATTTCAATTGTATATCTTGTTTTTAAAATCTGTCTAAAAATATTTTTGATTATAAAGGAATTTGAACTGTTTTCATTATTTATTATACTTTTATGTATAGTTTTTTGGGTTTTGATTTTTACCTTTGAATTTATTTGGATAAATATTTTGTGATTCACATTTTTTTTTGTTTTGTGTAGGAAATATGCATATTTCAATAGAGAAATCTCAGGATTTGGGTATTGGATATTGTGTTGTACAAAGGAATAAATGATATTGGAAAAATCATTAATTATATATAAAATTTCTTTCTTTATAATGTTCTAGATAGTTTTTTTATTATTCCATTATTATCTATTTTGCATCTCTAATTTAAACTTTTATTACTGAAAGAAAATTTAAAATTAATGAAGTTTTATATAAATACTATTCAAATCATTCAGAATTGAATTCAGAAAGATTCTTTTATTTTCTAATTGAATGGAATAATTTAATATTTGTGTGTACATTTTCTTAGAAGCAATTAATTTCATAGTTTCATGTATAATGATACAATTTTTACATTAGATGTTTCATATTGATGTTTTTGAATACATAAATAATTTTCAATATTTTAATCTTTATTGATTTTTATGTAATATTATTATTTCACATTTTCTAATATTATGTAAAGAGCAAATCTTTCAATTCCTGATTGTTATATATTAAAGAATTCATTAAAGTAAGTTATTACTTATGCTTTTTTTATTTTGATGCAATTTTTATTTGGAAAATTTTGGAAAAATATTTTTAAATTTTAAAAATTTTTACCAATGTTAAGTTTACAATTAAAAAAAAAAGTAATTATTTGCTACAGTTAGGAAAATTGTATCGTTTATTAATAAAATATTTTCTTATAATTTTTTCCAAAAAAAAAAAAAAAAAAAATTATCATTATATTTTATCAAATTTAATGTTTTATCAGTGTATAAATATTTATGAAATGTATTCGTAATTCTATTGTTAATTGATTTGATTTTCTTTATAGATTGTTGGTATTGGTCTATGCAGTGTATTTGAGTTAATCAAAGAAAGCCAAAAAAATCACCCTCATTTTTGTATGAGAGCATTACAATCATTATTAGACATGCTGCAAGGCCAACAACCAGAAGGATTAAAGAATGAACCTCCAGAAGTTATAGGTAAAATAATTTTAAATTCATTAACATATATATGAATATGTATCATACTATTCATGTATATCATGGTTTCTGTCATTGCCAGTTAATTGACCTCAGCTAAAATAAATGCTTGTGGCTATGAAGTTTCTTACATGCATTAAAATTTTTTGTTACATTGAATTATTTTTATTATTTATGTAAAAATACATTTAAAGTATATACTTAATTTAATTTTATATCATTAATTTAATTCTTCATATAGGTAAGTCTTTAACTTTTCTTTAAGTCTTTAACTTTCTGTTTGAGGCAATATGAGTGGAAGTTTAAAATAATAATAAATTGATTTTAAAACATGCTGCATTAAAAAATTTTCAAGAAAATCATTAATTGTGTAAGATTTTTTTAGTATAGTTGCTATAAGTATTATAGTAGTAATATGTTTGGTATAAGCATTAATAAATGTGCACTTTTATTCTTGAGACTTATTTCAGTTTTAAAAAATATGAAGTAAAATTGAATAATATAAAAATAATTGTTTTAAGTATTTAAGTATAAATATTTAAAATAATATAATGATAGTTTTAAAATTCTTTAAAATTGTTTTAACTTTATTCATTGAAACTGTTTAAAAAGATAAATGAAAATTACTAATAAAAGAAATAGAATGTTAATAATTAAAATAAAAGTATCTGAATCTCAGAACTCAAGTAATCCAAAATTTGCATTAAAAAACTGCAAAAAATTATTGAAATGTATTTATTAAAAAATTTCAAACTCATAACTTTTCTAATGTTAACTAAAAATTTATTTTCAATCTTACCGTTAGGTTAGAAGAGTATGCATTGAAGTTTATTGGCCAAATAACTTAACCCACCACAAAAATTAGTTTTATCAAAATTTGCTTACATCTATCAACTTTAATGCAGAGACAATAAAAATTGTCCTATTTTTATTTCATAAAATTTTTATTAATCTCTATAATTTACTTTAAGAGGAGGTAAAATGTGAAGTTTTAAAATTATTTATGATTTTAAAGTTTAATAATGGAAAAATATTTTATGAAAGTATTACAAAATGCAAGTAACATAGACCAGTATAAAATTAGAGTCCACTTTTGAAAAAAATTTCAGAAAAACCTTTTCCCTTTTTTGTTGCTGTCTAAACAGCATATTAAGATTTCATTACAATTTCATAAATTATTATTTATATCCATTTTAGTGTGATAAAATTTATAAATATTAAAAATTTTTGAAGAATTTTATTTGAATAGTTCAAATTTTGATTAAGAATCTAAATAAATGTTAGAATGTTTTTGTATATCAGATGATGAAGGGAAATTAAAAAAAATTTAAATGACTAAATGTAAGAAGTATGAGTAAACAATTTTATGCTTTAACTGAATTTAATAATCATATTTGCCTCTGTCTTCGATCAGCAGTAACACCACTGCCACAAATTTCTTTTTACGCTTCTTCTATAAATTGACCCCTATTTTGAAATTTGATTTTTTCTTAAAATTATCAAATTACTTGCAGGTATTTATAGTTGTTAAATTAAAATTCTGAAAGAACAAGAATTACTGCATTCTTAGCACTCATTAAGAAATAAGTACATGCTTATTTATGAATCCATATTTTTCATATTAGCTCCAGATTGTTAAAAAAATTTTTAAAAGAAAATTTGGTGATAAACTTTTTCTTATAAAAATAATTGTTAAAATTTTCTGTTTTCTTTTCATTATAATATTTTTTAACAATGACAAGTTTTCCAAATTTTTTCTTTTATATATTTAAATAGTCCATTTAAAACTGAATTCCTAATTTACAGATATGGAAGGATAAGTAGTACATTCTTATAAGAAACCCATATAAATGGAAGTCTTGTTAACAAGAGTAGATTGTAAATCAATCAGAATAAAATTTTAAAATTCTTTAGATAAAAATTTTAAAATTCTTTAGATAAAAATTTTAAAATTCTTTAGATATTAATTTCTGAAATAAAATTACAAATTTTAAAATACTGAATCTACTTGTGAGATATCAAATGTATCATATGATTTAAATTGATTACTGTAGTAATTATTTGTAACTGAAATTTATATGCATAAATTATTCATGAATTGATACATACATTTAGTTTTTACCTTGATGTTAATTTGGCTTTCGTGTTTCTTTAAATTATAGAAATCAATATGAATTTATCTATATTCATATTTAATGCAAAATTATTTCAGATTCTCTATTTGATCTTTTGTTGGACATATCTTCATCCTCATCATTCTCTCTGGACCAACCTCAGACTAGTTTTTCTGCAAATCTTACACCTTATGCATGTGCATGTCTTCTTAGTCTTGTAGTTGCTAAAGGAGACACTGGTAAACTGCTTTCTGCAGCATCTGCATTGCTAATGAGTTCACAAGCCTTAGCATCTGAAGAAATTCCTGTAAGTGATATTTTTCTGGAATAATAAACTTCATATTTATTAATTTTAATGACTTCTTTGATAATTTTAATGCTATTTCAAAAATGTTTTCTATATAAACTGTAATATTTAAGATTTTGTTATAATGAAGTTGGGGTGGCTTGGTTACTTGGGGTATTGTTCTCATTATTGGAGGTTAGTGAGTTCAAATCTCAGCTTAATTGAAGATCCATTATGTTTAATAAAGGTGGTTGGGACATGTTAAATAAGTTATGGTGGCAATGTCTTCAAAATAAAATTATACCTTTGGGAGTGGCAAGTCAATATTTGGATGTCTTATACTTGATCCCTTCTAAATTATAAAAACTTCCATCCAGCTGCTTCCTTTAACTGGAAGCGCCCAATTCAGGGCTACATACTGGGAATTTGTTGGTGCAACAGCAACTTTGTTATAGTGTAAAATATATCTAATTAAAATTAATCAAAATTCATACTATTTCCCCTTAAAAATATTCATAGTCTAAACTAAATTAAAGCTGCAATTATGGCTTTTTTTAAAATTATTTCTCAGTTTAAATATAAATCAAACATATACTTCAAAGCTCATGTATATTAAAAACAATTGTTAATTGATAAAAATAAATTTATGTTAGTAATTTTTATAAAAGTATGTTTATTTAACAAGACGTGTTACAGATTTCTTAAGAAACATTAATATGAAATTTTTATATATTTCATATTTAAATTCAACTACAATTTATTTCAGAATTTTGGCATCTTTCCTTTTGTTTTCTGTTTAAATACTATATAATTATATTGTTGTAGAGTTATTTTCTATTCTTATTTTCTCAAAAAGTCTATCTTAAATTTTACTTTAGAATTTTTGATAATGGTTTGTATGTTATTAAAGATTTTTAATAACATTTTAACTTTTTTTGCAAAATGTTAAAATTTATAAGTAATTTTCTCTACTATACTTATATAGGCTCAAAGTTAAATGCCTCAAGCCATTCATTTTTGTAATCAATAAAAAAAATTGCGTTTAAATCCCTATCAGTATATTTGGAATGAAAATGATATTCATATTATAATTATGTATATTATGTTTGTGTGAATAATATTGAATTTATAAATTATCAAATAAATTCTTTGTTATATTCAATCGCATATTCTACTATGCTGAATTTATGAATATTCTCTCACTTTATCCATTCACTGAAGTTGATTTCTAGCCTAAAAACTCAAGTGTCACTGAATACCTAAGACCTTTTCTATGCTTTGAACAACCTTGTAGCATATGCCATATTAGGCCCACTCAATATGAAATGGAACAAAAGACTTTTATCTATGACGAGATTCACATCTATGCTATGTTTGACAGTTTCAATATTATTTGTTTATTGGTTAAATAAAGTATTTTTAGAAATTTATGTGCCTCATTGCCTTTTACTCATCTGCAGATTGCTTCTCAATTGAGTATAAAATACTGAATTCAAAATAATTTAACATATTATACATATGATATTGAAACTTTTTATGACTGCAACTTTATTATTAATGTTTCCAAAATTACTGTTGATTAGTTTATACTAATTGCCACTATAACTGAAATAAAAAAATGTTAAATGCTGTTTTATGCTGTGTGATATAAATTAATAAACAAGCTAGTAAGTACATTATATAGCATTAATGACCGATGTAATGTGACAAATAACGTATGATTTTAATAAATATTTCCGTTTATAAAAACATAAAGTTTTAAATTTATCATACTTAAAATGAACAATTTATAATTTAACTAGGCAAATGTGGATAAAATTATAATAGTTTTTATTAACATATTGTTTAATGTTTGAGAGAAATGAATTGGTTAGTAATTTTACTAAAAATCTCAATTTTTTATAATTATGAAACTGTTTTTACTTTCAGATTAAGATACTTAAACATTTTTATGGAATAGTTTTATATAAACAATTTTAAAGTTTAATTTTTTAACATATGTGATATGGCTTCTAGATTTACTCTATAATTGTGATTTACCCATTATTTTTCAGAGATAATATCAACTTCTTTTTTACATAAAACATGTAATAAAGAAACTGATATTTGTTTAAAGTGGAAATGTAATTTCTTTTATATAAATATAGATTAAAAAAATATACATTATATTTCTTTTATATATTTTTTACATGTTAAATCTATATTCTTTTATATTCCAAAATATATGCATGATATTTTGGATTTTTCTTCTACTTAGACACCAGGTATTATGTCATCTCTACAACGAAGTGTCCATGCTGTGCTCTTTGGGAAAACCATTGGACCCGATTGGTGCACTCATGGATTTCCCAGTAGTGCTTTGTGTAGTTGGTTTTCTGTACAGATTCCAAAAAGTGAGTTTTATGTAAATAAAATTTTTTCATCTTTCTTTTATTTGCTGTTTTTTTTTTAACTGCTTTAAATATAAGTATTAATTCAAATATAATATTAATAACATTTTATTGAGAATTCAAATATGGATGTAGCATTGATTATTGGCATTGATATGACTTAAATTATTAAACATTTTTTAAAACTATATTAATGTAAAATCTTAAAAACCATAATTATGAAAAATTTAATAGTTTCCTTAACAATATGTTGTTTAAAAGTATTCAAGATTAAATGCAAATATTTAAGTTCTGTGGTGTACTATCTTTATAATTTAATAATTGCTAGTGTAGAAAGAAGCAAAAAGGACTTTTTCTTAGTTAAAAAAAGGAAAAAAAATAATCCAGTGATTTATAATGAAAAAATAATTCAACTGTCAATATTATGAAACAAATATTTTTGCCACCTTTAAACACGTTTTACATCTTACTTAACATCTGTTATCATACTTTATGTTAAGCCATTAACTCAAATAATAAAATTTATTATTTTGGCTAACAAGTGCATTTTTGCCTTCAGCATTTAAATATGTTATTTAGACTATTCATTATAAATGAAGGATACATAGTTCCAAATTATATTATGATTTTATTAAAGATTTGAACCTTGTTATCATCTCATTATACCTTTAATTTATTATAAAATTAACCTATTTAAAAATAATAGAATGGTTATTTTTGAAGAATCCAGTGACTTCTTAAATAGATAAACTGAAGTTTAACTTATCTCAAGGCTTGCCATAGCTGACAATACAAATTTATTTAATCATATTAAATAATATGACTTTTTCAAGTTTTTATTGTAATATTCAAAAAACACCCTTTACAAATATGTTGATTTTCATATTTGATATCTAGGTTTGAATATTATATTTTTATTTTGATAATGGAATGTGGCACTAAATGTAAGAAATTATGTCTTACAGATTCATTTGCTCATAATTTGAAAATTTTTATTATTGTCGTTTTAGTAAGAAATTAAAAAAATTTACAGATTCATTTGCTCATAATTTGAAAATTTTTATTATTGTCGTTTTAGTAAGAAATAAAAAAAATTTTATTTTTCCTTTTTAAAATTCTTCAATTAGTTTTCCATTTTAAAAATCCTTCAATTACTTTTAAAAATTCTCAAAATTTGTTTAAAATTAAAATTGGGATTAATGATAAATTTATAAGTAAATGTGATAAGAAAAGTTATTAACCCTATTTTAATTAAATTTGTTTTATTCTTTGCTTTGTTTCTTAAAACTAGTTTTAAGGCTTTTGTGAACCAATAAATTTCATATTTTTGTATTAAGAGAAATTTAAAATATTGATTTTGTTGCAGAAAGTTTGTTGATTTATAATATTTATTTTGATCTTCAATAAATTTATAACACAATAAAAAAATCATGCCTTTTTTTAAAATATAAATCTTGTCTTTATGCATGTATTTTATGAACTGGGATGAAAGGAACAAAAAATTAACTAAATTTACTTTTTTTTAAAATTTAATTTATAAAAATAAATTTCATTTAGTTTCTTTAATGTGTCTTTTATTAGAGCTAAAAAAAATCTTAAACTAGAATTTTTAAATGTCTAATAAATTTTATATTCTACCTACTTCCCAAAATATCTCATAATTATTTAATTCTTTTGTAGTCCATTTAGTTTTAAATCTTCTAAACTTGTTTATTATTAAATTATGGTGCTATTAAAAAATTGTGAAGTATTGAGTTCTAATAAATGAAATTGTGTTTACTGAAAAATATGTACCTTAATGTAAAACTAATTAATATTTATGAAAAAGTAGAATTATGATGAAAGAATTATTTTCCTCACACATTTGTTTTACTTATTTGAATATAACTATATTGTTATAGCTAAATATAGACAAGGATCTCCAATAACAAGTGATGGAAAATTTTTGTATATTTTATCTGGAGGATCAATTTACAAAATTGGTTCAGGATTTAGTGGAACTATAAAAGTAAGTTTTATGCTCATAGCATTTTATTTCAAAACTATAATTTTTTCATGCTTATTATTTTCTTTAGTAACATATATATTCATTGTCAGATAAATTGAATATTTCTAAATAGTTGTATAACTTAATAATTTTTTAAAATTCTACTATGGCATTTTTTAAAATGCTTTGCTAGTTTTTAATAAATCAATGGTAAAATTTATTGATTTTTAATGTTTTGAAATTTAGTCTAATTTGTTTACTTATTATAAATTATTTAAATGAGAATAAAGCACCTACCTTTATGAACATGATCTTGTTAAAGTTAAAAGCAGCTATATTTCCTTCTTGTTAATTGTCTAAGGTGACTACCTTAGATGATTAACAAGTTAACTAGACGCTTTTGAAGAATTTGCTTAATTTCTAAAATTAGAGAGAAATATCATATTTCTAATTTTAGATTATATTTTTAGAGAAAGTCTACCATAAGCAGTAGGTTTTGTAAATTCAAAAAAAGAAATTTAATTATATGCACTCATTTAAAATAATATTTCAGTATCTATAGTTTTAATGTTTTTGCGTCTAAATAAAGCCACTTTTTATGTATTAAAATAGTAACCTTTATGTTGTTAAATATAATGTAACAATAAAATGTGTGCAGGTCAATTATTTATTTAAAGGAAATTACTAGAAATTACTATTATGTTATTATGAAATTACTAAAATATTTTTGCAAATATTTCTCAATTTAATATCAAGCTGAGCAAAAAATCTTTCTTAATATGTCACTTTAATGTCATTTAACTACTATACATGGGAGTTTACATTGTTTTAATAATTTCTTCAATATTTTACATACTTTCTCTAATGCAAGCATCTAAAATAAAGCAAATAATGTCTAAGAAATATATAAAAATATATGATCCTTTCAAAGCTTCACTTAAATTTTATAAATAAATTCATTAAATTTTATATTTATAAATATTTGTATTTTATATCACTATGTTATATATAAATATAATGATTTGAGACGAAAGTTCAAAGTATATATGAAATATTTGGAAATAAAATATATGTTATTACAAGTTTTATTGTTTTTCTCTATGTATATAAATAATTCTGTAGTCAATTTAAGTAAATGTGGCAGGACTTTTCTTATAATTTATTTTTGTGATTTTTTTAAGGGTCAAATTATAATGAGTCGTGGTGGCATTAAAGTTGATGAAAAAGCATGGCTTGGATATTGCAAAGTATTTTCTTTCTGCATTCATTTCTTTAAATTATTTTAATCATTTATTTTTTGAAAATTAATTTTTTTTTAAATAAAATTATTAATGTTACAGGGTTATTTGTATTTTCAACCTCAAGCTGGATCTAGTAACGAGTTGATAAAAATTGATGTAGAAACTTTAAAGGAGAAAGAACGTGTAAAAGTTGATGGTATATATATTTTTTAATAAATTTTATGTATAAATCATTTATAAATGTAATCTGCAATTGAAAATATTTAATTTGTTGTATTGTTAATTATGTTTAGCTATCTGACTGCTTAATTTGTAAATCGAAATTGCTTCAAATATTGTATATATTTTTTTTTAAATATAAATATATATATATTGGATAATTGAAATGTGCATTTTTATTTCCGCAAAATATTTTCATATGGTTTTTTATCATTAGAAACTATTAAATTTTTAATACCCTCCATTTTATACATTTAACTAGCCTTTTATTACAGAGTTTTTAGTTTTAAACATTATGTGGTGCAGAAATTTCTCCAGTACTGGATGTTGCACCAGTAAACCACACAAAAACAAACAAAACAACATCATGAGAAACTAAACTGTCAGAAAAACCAATTTTAAATGTTATCACAAAATTTTTTTTAATAAATTTGATATAAATTACAGTTAATTTCTATTTGTTACGTAATATAAAAAAGTAAAATGTATAAAACTTTAGAAAATATGAAAAGGTGGCAAACAGTGAAGTTAAAGCAGTAAAAACAAAGTACCTTTAAAGGCCATAATTTAGTAGATGACTAAGTTGACATAAATTACATGTCTGATATTGTATATTTATTTTACTGGTAAAACAATGAAAATGTGGGATGTGTTACTCAAATGAAACAAGAAAAACATATTCCTGTGAAAAAGTATAATTGAGAATAATGGAGTAAAAAAGAATTAACTGCCCGTTAATACATGGAGCAATCTGTAATGTGAATTTCTGTTATAATATTTATTGTGTGAGTGGTTACGTAAAACATTTAAAGGCAAAATCAACTACTTCCTATGTGATAAAAATTTTAACTCCCCAAAGTAACTTGAAATAAGGAATTAGAATTTCTAGTTTCAAATTTTTAAAAAAATGTTTGAGAAATACTTATAATTTGGTATTTATTACAAACCTCAAACTATAAATATATTGCTTGTTAATTTATTTAACAGGAGAAAAATTAATTTGTTTTTCAGATTAAGTAATTACTATAAATGTACTTTTATTTAATTGTTTTTGATTATATGATATAGTATGCAAAATGTTTCAGTTTTCATCTTCCATGCAAATGTAAAATTTAGTTATTAAATGGAAAATTCATGCAAAAGTAAATTCTGTGTTGTATATAAAGTTTTAAACATCCACAGAATTTATATATGTGTAACAAATAAAAAGATGGGGAAAAAAAAAACATTTCTTGATTTTTTTTTTTTGTAAAAATTTTATTTGGAAAATTTAAATATTCTGCTTCAGCATGCTAATGAAGAAATCTCGAGTATTTATTTAATAATCAAAACCTGTTTTATCAGTGACTAATACAACTAAGCCAAGATATTATTTAAAAATTGCATTATTTTAAACTTGGGAATCTTTTCTTTTGTCCTGTCAATCATAAAATTAATTAATATTAACATTTAATAAAATTATACTAATATAATAGCTGTAACCAAACAGAATAAATTTATCATCAGAAATACCATTTCTAAAAGGATTATAAAAATAAGAATTTCTTAAGGAAGTCTACATTTTTATTACAAATTAAATGTTGTGTTTATCTTTAATATGCTTGATTCATTTGTATCTTTAATTTCCTTCTAATATTATACATAATCACCATTATCTGACAGATGTAATTATATATCTTCCATTTACCAATTAATATTTATCATTTAAAAATACAAATATATTTGATGAATTAAGTGAGAAGATATATATATATATATATATATATATATATATATATATATATATATA
>JAPDSC010103220.1:101634-164698 GCA_026290005.1 Latrodectus geometricus
TATATATATATATATATATATATATATATATATATATATATATATATGGTAATTTAATGCATAAATGGAAGATTTTGGGGCTCTATGATGTAAAATCAATTTATGAATGACTTACCAAAATTAGAAATCCTAAAACTTTGTTATACTGGTGTAATTTTAATGTTTTTATATTAATTTTTTGAATTTAAATAGATTAAAACTGCAGCATAATGTTTATTGGTAAAACTTTTCATGTCTTTATATTTAGGATGTATTTTGTCAGAAATTTCTAAGTTTTTAAAAACAGAGTAAAAAATTTGATAGCTTATTTGAGTTTTGGGATTTTTGTTATAGTAAAATATTTAAAAAATATCAGTTATTTTGTATGAAGTGCAGCATAACTAGAACTGATTGACTTGTAATAAAAGTAGTTTTTACTTTTTTCAATTAAAATTAAAAATTGCATGTAAAGGAAATTTTAGTTTATCAAATTTTTAAGGAAAAACTACTATCATGTTTACAATTTTTAGTAGAAACAATCATAATTTATTTAACAGTGTTGTACTTTTAAAATCTTGTTTTTAATAAAAATATTATATAGGACAACTAAAATAATTATTTAAAATTAAAAGGGAAAGAAATAATAATTTGAGTAAATTTCTTTTTAATGACTTTTTCCAGTGCATTAACAATTTACAGAATTTTATTATTAAATAGTTGTGAAGGAATCGTGAATATTTTAAAATTACTTATAAATGTAAAGTGTATAAAATGAAATATTGTGCGTCTCTATAATTGACTTATATGTGTGTATATGTACATAATATGTCAAAGCAAAAGTTAGTAATTTTTTGTATATTGCAAACTTTAATTACTCTTTTGATTTCTTGTTTATTATTAACATCAATAGAATATGATGTACAGGTTATATGCATTTTATGAATTATATAATTATTCTTCACTTCTATTATTTTATGAAAAAACCATATCAGATAATGTAAAACTACACCTAGTTTTGTAAATAACGATAAAATAGGAAATTTATAGGAAATTTTATAGGTTGGATTTTTTTCCTTGGAAACATTTAACTATGTTACTATCGCTTTGTATTATATGTCCACTTCAAATTTGTTACTATTTCTTGATTTAAAATTTTTATTTTTAGTTCCTGAATGGGGTCCTTGTGCTTTTTTTACCGATGGGGACAGTATAGGACTTATCTTGGCTACAAAAGAAGTACTTTATTTGTGTTCTTTTTGTATAAGTATTCTATCTGTACTTTTATATTTAAATTGAATGACTAAAATCTTTTTCCTTTTTAGGATAGTTTTATAATTAAAATGTTCAAACCTGGTGTTTCACCCATGCCTTGTGTTCAAGAATTAACTCTTAAATTAGCTCGAAAATGTCTAGATGTTTTTGGTACTGGTTTATTTGAAGATGAAAATACATATCATGTATTAAGTAAGTGAAGATGCTTAAAATATTTTTGTGACTGTCGTATCATAAAGGTTAATATTCAAGATATTATTGTCTTTTCCTTTTATTTCTGTGATTATGGAATAAGAATATTTTGAATAATGATTTTTCTAATTAGTAAAAATATATATTAATTTGATATAATTTCCCATTCATTGCCCAATTTATATCAAGGATATCTTCCATTTTTTATTGATTTGTGGATCTTATTAAAAAATTCAAATTTCATTAATTATATTGGTATAGAAATTGGACTTTTAAAGATTGTATTTATGTATCTATTACATTTATTAATATTACTTGTTTAAATTAGACAATTCTTTTAATGGGGTATCATTACAAAATTTTAATCGTTTTTGTTAGTATGGATGAAAAAATGTTAACTAAAATGTAATGTAAATAGAGCATTAATTTATTTATGAGGAAATTTTTTTTGAATTTATAACAATTTTATTTTGATGACAATTTTCAATTGAAATTTTTTACAAGCATTATTATGAATTTTTTTTTTTTTTTTTTTAATATTTGCTAAAAAATATTCAAAAAATCAATTGAAATTTTTTAAAAGTATTATTAAGGAATTTTTTTTTAAGTATTATTAAGGAATTTTTTTTTAATTATTTATGATTTTTTTTTCTTATTCTAAACTTGTAAATTTAAACATTTTATACATGTAAAATTTAGAAATTTTAGATTAGATAATAATTATTTATTCAGTATTTTATTACTGTGTAAGAAAAACTACATGCAATTTATTTTCTAATGGAAGTTTTTCTTTTGATATAAATTGAATGATTTTATGTATGGAAATTAATAGAAATAAGATTTAAAACTCAGATGTGCATAACTCTAAAGCTTGTCAACTTGTTTGCTTTGTACTGTAATAGATATTGATTTATTTTTTTGTTATATGATTGATTGAGTGTGGATTCAAAAATAATAAATTTATGAACTGATTTTATTAGTTAACTTTCTTTTCTATAGATATGCCATCTGAAGATGAACCTGTTAGTATTGCAGCTGGTAAAGATTTTGCTTTGATTAAAACAGTGACTGGAAAGGCAAGTGAATTCAAATATCATTATTTAATGAAGCTTTACAATTTTAATAGCAAAATTTTCAAGATATTTATATTCATTCTTTAATTTAAATATTTTATTTTTTATCGAATTTCAAAAAAGTCAAAACTGTTAATTACATTGTACAATGTAAAGTACTTTGTATTATGTAATATTATTGAAAAAAGAACTACTTATGTATTTTAATATGATGAAAAAATTCTTTTTCAAGATTAGTATTAAGATTGTTTTTATTTTTTAAATTTAAATATATCATGTATTATATTCTTTTTTAGTAAATTTATTTTCTTATTGTTCTTTTTTTTTTAATAAATTTAAAACATCAGATATTTTTGTTTCATAATATTTGGTTCAAAATTTGAAATTAATATTTTCCTACAAAATTTGGTAAGATGTGAACTGAAGAATTTTCATTTGAAATATGAAAACGGATGTTGTGATGTGAGTTTTTTTGCCCATGAGAATTAATTTAACCACATTTTATGTTTTAAAATAAATCTGAACTGATGCAAGATATATTCAAAGTGGGAATTAAGTCCAAGAAGTCCTTGAATTCTGAGATGAGAGTATTTATTATTTCATTATCAATTTAACAATAAAAATATATTGATAGTAATAAAGCACTGTTCATTTTATGAAATTCTGGTATGTTTTGCTGTTACATCGGTACCAAAAATTCAAAATTTTTTGTATTATGAATTTTGTCTTCATTTATGCGAAGAATTATTAATTTACTTATGAACTGCTGATTTGAATGTGAGAGAATTGATGCATTAAAAATTTTTTATTTAAATTAACATGATAAATATAATGAATTCAAAAGTTCTTATTTTCATTCACATTTTCATTGAAAAATTATTTAAAATTTTGTTTTATTTGCATATAATTTTAATAAATTTTGTATTTTTTGAATGTATATTTAATTAATTATAGTACTCTTCATGAGAAACTACTATTAATTTGCTGATATGATTCCTATATATAATATTCATTGTTCTATCACCCTTAATTGAAATAATTCAATGATGAACTTTGAATCACATTTTTAACTTAATAAAAATTAAAAATGAAATTTATTTTCTGTCCTTTTATTTAGTTTACTATAAATTTTGATTATAATAGAATCACTTTAACGTGTATAAATTAAAAAATATTTTAACACATGTTTTTTTTAATAGCTTTTATTATTTATGCTGTGATTATAAATCAGTTTTTTTAAATGTGAATGTATTGTCTTATTTTTTATATAAAAAGAGTTAATTTTAAGAATCTTGTGATAAAAAGAATTAATTTAAGAATCTCAGGATTTGATTTGACTTAATGACTTATTTAATCTTCTAAATTTTGAATATGAAACTTATTTATGAAGTCTTCTAGTATTAAAATATTTTCTTTTTAAATTGTTACATTCTTAATTTTTTTTTATCATATTTACTTATAGATTTTGTATTCTGGTAAAGCCCAAAGTATGGGAGTGAAGCATGGTGGACCAACACTTGGGAAATGGACAGAATTGTTGATAACTAAGTCTCCTAAAATTGGGCAATATTCAGTAGGCCATGATGGGCAACATGCTTTATTGGTTGCTGAGGATGGCAGCGTATTCTTTGCAGGAACAGCACGTAGAGGAGAAGATGGGGATCAAAGTATGTTTTTCTATATAAATTGTAATTTTCTCTGAAAATAAATAGCATTTGTTTATTTTTTATCACTCATCATTTTATTTATAAAAAAATATGTAACCATCAACGGTAAACTATTTGTCTAGTTTGTTGAGTTCTTAATCTTAGTTTATTTTTCATACTTTTCTAGTTATCCTAAGGTGAATTCAATATTGTTATTCTTTAATTTTAGAAGTTGTCAATTACATATATCAATACTTATCTGAAGTCAGTATATCCAATTTTAATCTTTTTGTTCTGATTTAAATAAAGTTCATTCTGTAATCAATGATTTATATTTTGTGTATATGTTTTTTTTAAGAATAGTATTGATTTTTTGTTTTATAGAATTATTAATAAATATTCTGTTATCAAAATATTTTCAGTAAATTTGTTTTAGCCAAGGATTATAAATTTTAATTTGGAATTCTGATTCACTTTAGTTAATTTCCATGAAAGAGGAATACTGAAAATCATTAATTTTAGTACAATTTTTCTGTTATTTCTGAGATTGTTCATAGTTTTGTTAATTAGCATAGTTAAATCTTTCAAAGAATAGAGTTGTTTTTATATTTTTATGACCATATTATTAAACAATATATGTAACCTTTAACATCATTTTAGGATCATTAAAGTATTTAATTCTTCATTTTCCTCTTTATTATACATTGTTTTAATTTTTTCAGTTTTCTCATTATTTTCATTGCCCTCTTATAATTGAATGCATAAACAGAACCTAAAGAATTATTTTCCAGAATCGTATTCTAAAATTATAGTTTTGCTTTTGAGAAACATAATCTTTAAAACTACTTAGTTGAATATTCATATATCTCAAATTGTATAAAACTGCTTATATGTTGAATTTCCTTAAAAATTGTTTCAACGTTTTATGTTATTAGTTTTATAAATCTATGGGTAGTATGTAGTCGTAAATATGAAACTTACTTAATTTTAATCCTCGCCAATTTTTAATTTTTACTAATAAACTTTTGAAATAAATTTCTATTTTCAAAAAACTCATTATGTGTGATATAATTAAAATAACAGTTGTGGTCTTTTTAAATCAAGTTATACATATATATATATATTTAAGGCAAGGGGAGAAGACAACCAAAGCCTACTAAACCTAAGAAAATGATAAAAATGGAAGGACATCATGTTGTTTATTCTGCATGCAATAATGGAACAAGTGCTTTAGTGACTCAAACTGGAGAGCTATTTTTATTTGGGAAAGATACTGTTCATGCAGATCATAATACAGGTAAATAATTGTTAATTCATGTTTATTAATCGTGTGAGATTAGGATATGTTTTGGGTAAAATAATTTTTTTTCTTTTTACTTTACTAATTTTGTTTTTATTTTAATGATTTTTTCCATTTAATAATTTTATTGGTTAATTATATATTTTAATTACATTTCTTCTGTATTTAAGCACTCTTAAATTGCACTTTATTGAATGAAAATATTTTATTTAAGTTTATTCTGAAGATTAAAACTAAGGTTTTTTTTTCAATTTTTTTACTTAAAATTAAGATGGTTATTTGTAATTTGGATTTAAATTCATGCTGTTAAAAATGTTTTATATTATAGGACTCGTGAGTGATATCAAATCTCAGGTGACTCAAGTTGCTTTAGGTAAAGCACATGTGGTTGCTTTAACTGCAAAAGGACATGTTTATACCTTTGGAATAAATCATAAAGGGCAGTGTGGGAGAGAATTTCTTCTTGGACCAAGTAGAGAAGGTAGAATATTTTTCTTGAGTATTTTTGGAGAAATATTTATATTTTTGTGCAGATAAAAATTAACATAGTAAATGTTTATATTCAAGTTAAACTTATATATTAATTATTAAGCATTTACTTTTCTCTGAAATATTTAAGTTTTCTTGATAATATTTAATTATTGTTTTCAGAAACTATGACTGTGCTATATATATATTTCTTTTCAGAATATGTCATGGACGAGTGTGTGATTAAGTTTCTAAATTTTTGTTATTTTAAATGATGAATTATAATAATTACTAGTTCATATTATTTCTAATTTCAAGTTCTATAGAATTCTAGTACATCTTCAGGTTTTATCAGGTTCCTTTATTTGTATCATAGTTTACAGCTTAAAATAAAAAGTTACTTTAATTTTTAATTGAAAAGTTAATGAATGTTTTAAATGACATACTAATATAACTTTTTTCTTCTTATTTTTTTTAATCATTGATTACTTAAAATTTGTTAGACTAATTTTAAGAAATTAATTTTCAATTACCAGGAAAAGGGAATGCATATAGCCACTATGTAAATTTTTTTACTTTACAATTCTAACCAGTTTCTTAAGCTAGATGAACACTCTGATTTTTTATCTCTTTATTACAGTAGTTTTTGTCTTCAATGTATTTAATGTAAAAATGCTCAACACTTAAAAATTTTGTAACATTCAACTGATTAATAAAAAATCCTGTAAATTCTCAAGTGTTAAAATATATAGTTTACTTATCTGGTGAATTTTCCTGATATGTTGAAAATAAAGTTCAATAAATAGTCAAAACTATTTTTGATTATAGTTTTCGGAAAATGTGTTTAAAACCTTTATTACGTTGCTTATTAGGAGTCTTATGTGTATGTGTTTAATGTCTGATACTTATAAACTATTATTTAAAGTCATGTACTTGTCAGTGTTTGGCAATTTTTAATGTGCTCAACATTGTGAAGAAAAATTTTTGAAGTCTTTATAGTAATTGCTTTTTTTGTTTTAATTATATTTATTTTATCAATTAAAGGCTATTCATGCTTAGTTGGAATGGTAAAAATTATTTTATAAGATTGAAAATGTTTGAATAATTTTTTTTCTTTCTGTAGATTAAGTGTAAATTTTATTCTACTTAAAAAGCGATCTGTCATTATTGTTTTAAGTAGACATTACTTGATTAAATTACTTGAGATACTAATATGTAACACAATAATCATACCTAATTCTTTTATGAAAATCTATTATCATATTAGGGCTTGTATCATATTAGGGCTTTCTACATATGAAGTTTTTCATCACATGTTTATTAAATTATAAAGAACTTAAGGAATATTTAAATTAGGAGAAATGTGCATTCATTAGTAATATTAAACAAAATTTGATTTTAATATGAAAATAATTTACTGCATTAGATCTTAATACTTTGAAACTAAAATGATTTTTTTTCATGTAAAAATCATCTAAAAATGTTTTTTAATGTATTTGTAAAATATACTTTTTATGATTTCCATCAGCACCTCTTCCAGTTGCTATGGCAACAGCTACTGAGGATGATGGGGAAGATGAAGATGTAGAGTCTGAGGAGCCAGATATCATTTGTCCTGCTGGCAGACATCAGTGGAATCATGATCACTGTATGGTCTGCACTGTTTGTGGGGAATGTACTGGTTATGGAGCTAGTTGCATCGCGAGTGGAAGACCAGATAGAAATCCTGGATTGTATGTATTGAGAATTATTTACTTGTAATTTAATTTTTGGAATGTGCCAACTTACACTCTGTAAAATTTCTTGTTTAAAATGAATTTTCTAAAATAAATCTTTAGTGATCTTTAGGTAGATATTCATTATATTTTAAGCAATTGATTTCTTTTTGTAAAATTTTCTTATTGTGTACTTTTTTTGTTGCTATTTTTTTCATTTTTTAAGATATTTGCTGCTGTTCATTTATTTCTCTATAGTTAAAATAACTTTTAAGTGTATAAATTCCACTATTCTTTTTTAGCATCTACTTTATATTTTACTTATGTGTATTATAAACATTATTTTATCATTGTTTTTTGGTGTAAACTGTATACAGCTACAATGAAAATTTTTTTCTTAATGCTTTTTTAAAGGCTTGACTGATTTCTTAATAAAACACTCATTCCTCTTTTGCATTGTATTTAATATTTTAAAGAGGTTAAATTTCCCTGTAATGTTTATTATATAGGAAATCAGACACTTTTTCACTTTTATTTTTAACTACAAAAGACATGTCATTGAATTATAATAAAATGAAAAATTATTATGTTTATTTTCAAAATATTATATTTTTGTGGTTTTTGAAAATTTATAAATATTGGAAGCTTAATGTAAAATTAAATCCTTAGAAATTCTTATTAATTAGTTTAATAATTGTTGAAATATAATATATTGAGTAATAAAATTTCCAAAAAATTATCACCAATAAAACCTTCTGTTAGTTTTGAAATTTTGTGATTCTATTAATAAGTATTCCGATTTTTTTTTCAATTTTCAGGGCTAATGATGCTTTTTTTTTCTGAATAAAATTACAGAAAAAATGTTATGTAATTAACTGTTTTAAAAAAAAGACCATAAATTTTATTGTGATTTTATAAGTTTGATTTGTATTAATATAATACACATTAATATATTGAGAATTTTCTATTAATTTTAATAATTAAATGATTATTATTGTGTGCTTAAGTGCTAGATATTTATTAAAATTTTTGAATCAAAATATGCATGCTAGATTAATTTTTTTTGTTAATTTTATTAATCTACAATCAGAAGTTTTTATCTTGATGTGTTTTGTGAAATACTTTATTTTCATATGATCTTGTCACATTTAAAATTTTGGTTGAAATATGCATTTTTAATTTGAATAAATGTATGGTTACACAAATTTGCAATAAATGAATTATTACTTAAATTTACATTCATTTAATTTTTGTACCAATCTAGACCATGCGGTTGTGGTGCTGGTGATTCAGGCTGTTTAGAATGTGGGTGCTGTAGAGCATGTGCTCGGGAAAATGATCAAGACGTAGATGTAGCAGCAGCTTGGGGACAATTAGTTGCAGGTGGATTGGTTGACAACAAACAGACTGATATAATTGTTTTCGATGTGAGATGTGGTAAGTTTGTTGCATGTTTCATTGAAGCTGAATGTTAATGGTAGTGAAATTAAAGCTTTAAGATATTTCAAATAGAAAAATTATTTTAATCATACTTATAAAATATTAATATTCAAAGTTATTTTTGTATTCAAAATCTTCTAAGTATATTTTTTTTGCGGATCTGAAATTTTTCCATATTAAATTTTGAGTTTAATTAAAATAG
This sequence comes from Latrodectus geometricus, assembly GCA_026290005.1. NCBI lineage: Eukaryota > Metazoa > Arthropoda > Arachnida > Araneae > Theridiidae > Latrodectus > Latrodectus geometricus. The sequence continues at coordinate 110,922 of JAPDSC010103220.1, forward strand.
AAAATTTAAATTTATATAAATTTTATTATTCTTTAAAAAAACTTTATTTGTCAAATGCCAATTAATATATTGAGTAATGATTAACTGGCCATTAAACTCCTTGCTTGCTGAAATCCACAAGAAAAACTTGTCAGTGCTTCATGCTCGTCCAAATGTTCCATCGTCATTGGCCATCCACTATTTTCTTTTTTAAAAAAAGAGTCTTTGAAATTTGAACAGAATTAAAAATTACTTAAATTTTATGATGAAACTTTTATTATACAAGCGAGAATTGTTCATTTCTCTAATTTTTAATATTTGTTTTTATACATAACTTAATCTTTATTAAATTCTTTTATTATAGTTCTATTTCTATTCTGGCATCACTTGAAAATTTTTATTCAGTTGTTGCTTCCCTTCAAAACCATACTTGTAATATTACTCTGTATATTATATTGTTCAGTATAATATATCATACAAGTAGTTACCAAAATAATGGAAATGACCATGAATAAAAATAACATATATGAATTATTCACAGCAGATTGTAATGTGAAAAAGCTTTTTACTAAACATATTAATTTTGAGATTGATTATTATTCTCACATCAATATAGCTTAATTTTTGTACAAAAAATTTTAGAAATGTTCATGTAACTTAATAAATTCAAAGCTCCTATTATATTTTCATAAAAGAATTAATTTCACTGTTATATATTATATAGTGTAAAATTTGAATTAAAGATTTATAATTTTTTATTGTTATATCCTTCTAACAAAGATTTAATGTTGTAATAATACTTAGATTATTTTCAAGAAAGAACATTGTATTTTATCTTTTTTATAATTCTTAAATGGTTTATAATTTTTAACAGCGCGCGGAGGGTTGCGTTTAGAAGATAGACTGCGCCGCAGAATCGAGGAATATCGAATCAGGCAACGTCGAAAACAAATGTTGCAGTCTGTTAAAGCTATGAAATCTGGACTATCTGGACTAAATAAACTCCGAGCTGATGTTTTAGAAAAAAGTTCTCCTCCTATTATGGGTAAACGATAATATGACAATTTTTTTACAGTAAAATAGCCAGATTCAAAATTTTTTCATGTTTTATTTTAAATTTCTATGTATTTTTCTAAGGGAATTATTTAATTTTTTTTAAATGCAAATCATGGTAAAATAATTTAAATATAAAGTATAAAAATATTCTAAGATATAAAAATAAATTAAACTTTTAGGAAAACTAAAAATAAAATTAAGTATTCATATTTATGTTTATCATTTTCTGTTAAATTAATGATTTTGTTTAGAACCTGTTGTGAATGATTTTGTATGTTTAAATACCTAGAAACATTTTAGAATATTTTTTTTAAATTAAGGTATTTTTTAATATTGATTTTAATTGAAATTTTATTTTGTTCTTTAGATATTTATAAGATAAATTCATGTTTGTTTTGTTCTATGCATGTTATTGAAAAATTTTAATATACTTATTGAAATAGTATAGATAGTATTCTTTATTATTAATTATATTAGAGAATATTAAATCCACAAAAGTTATGTATTTAATCATATTATTTAATTTTAAGCATGTTTTATAAATATTCAAGAAAGACTCTTACTTAGTGGCTTATTCACATTATTATTATTAGTTCATTTTAAATGCTTAAAAATCTCTATTTTATACTTTAATTTTTAATTTGAAAAAGGACTGATTTTCTGTCATTGTATTAAATTAGCTTTATGAAGTGCTATTTCTGAATTTCAGGTTGGAAACTCTCTATCACTATAAAAGTTTTCATTTATAAGCTCTTTTTTTTCAGATGATGTTGTAGGTAGTGATCAAGAAAAAGAGACTATAAAGTTAACTGTTTTGCCCCCTGCTCGATTATATCTTCACAATGAATCACCAGTTGTGCAAGTAGCTTGTGGACTTCATCATAATGGTAATAATGACTGCTTACTTTCACTGGAAATTATTACAAAGTTAAAATAAGTTAAATTTAAATATATTTAATAAAGCTATTGATTAAAAAATTTGAAAGTAAATAAAAAGTAAAATAATAATTGGTGAATCTTTAAAAAGATTAAATGTACGTGTAAAAATGTTTTTATATAGCTAACTTTTAATCATAACAAGATAAATTGTTGATGTTGTTTAGCTTCTAAAGCACCGCTTTTTATCACAAAACATGAAATTCATTAAAAAAGTAAATTTTGTTGAGTATTTATTTTATTACATCCATGAAAATCTTAATAAATTATCAAACTATCAAAATGCAGTTGAATGGGAAAATAAAAGGATTAACATAACTTAGTTCTTTTAGCTTATTCCCTAAAAGATTAGAAATAATTGTTGTTAGTTCAAATGAACTATGTGTTGGAATATTTTGTTTATTGTCTTGCTTAATGAAAGATAAAAATTTTCCTAATACTAATTTTATTATATTAATTTTCCTAATATTAATAATAATGTAAAAATATTATTTAAATTATGACACTAATTAAAAAGTATTGGGTGTTTAATAAGTACTTCTTAAGTATTTTAGAACATTTTAAATATTTTATAGATTTGCCTTATTTAAAATATAGCCTAACTGGGGTAGCTGAATGGTTAGGATTGAGTTTTAGCCTCCATTCAACAGCTCATGGGTCAAGTCTCGCCTTTAGCATGAATGTTTGTTGTTAGGGTTAATTAGACAGAGAGCAATTTTAGAATTTATTTTAAATTCTAAAATTGCTCCCGGTCTAATTAACCTTTATGTGCAAAAAATGACTGGTAAACAACCAACCAATCAATCAAACATTTATTATCTAAAGTACTAAAATTGCAGAGTGAAATAATTTTTTTTAAGTAATGAGTAATCATATTGAAATGATAAATTTCTTTTCAGTTTTACTTCTTCAGAATGGAGATGTGTATACATTTGGTAACAATCAGCATGGTCAACTTGGCCAAGGAGATTTCCTTATAAGGTATTATTTGTATTAAATTAAAAACTTATTTTTACATGTAGTAATTAATGATTATTTATTTACCTTATTTTGCCTTCAAAAAGTAAGTAAATTAAGATAATAAATTTTATTTTCTTTGTATCTTAATTTTCTTAAATTATTAACAATTTTTTATTCAATTTATTTTAATTTAGCTTATCTATAAGTGAGTAATTTGTTGTAAATATTAATATTTGCTAGTATATTTAAGATAAAATTACCTACTTTTTGAAATTTTTATAATTTAGCATTAATAAAATAATTAAAATAAAATCCACATAAACAAAAATAGAGAAATGTTAAATGAAAATTATGGGTTAAATTAAGTTTCAAAACATTTAAATTATTTTATTTTCTTGTATATAGTCTACAATGACATATTATCTGCAAGAACTTCTTTTTGAGTAGAAGAAAAAGCATTGCATAATCATTATCGTATAATCTGCAGCAATTTTTTCTCTGAATAGTGGAAAACTTGTACTGATAATGTAATCAAATAAAATAAAAAATACAAATATGATTAAAAGTATAATAAATTGTAAAGAAAAAAATTTGTAATGAAAAACCTTTGTTTGGATCCACTTCATAACAAACTGCTATAAATTAAGTTGAAAGCAATAAATTGATCATGAAGAGCGATAATTCAGAGGATTTTAGCAAAGTTCTTTGATTTTCATTTAATAACTTTTTAAAATGGGTCCAGACATATTTTAAAAATAAAATATATTTGTTTTTTAAATTATTTACTGATAGAAATAGATTATTTTCAAATTGCATGTTGAGTACATTTTTTTTTTGCTTTGCGCATGCTTTGTTTTTCATCTTACATTAATCTTACACAGTCATGATTTTTTATTTGCCTTCTTTAAGACTTTAGTTTAAAATCTGCTAACTTACATGCTTTTGCTTTCACATGAGGATTCTACGAACTTGAATATTTTCAGAATGAAACATTTCAAATCAAGAGTAAATGTGAAATGATAGATAATAGCAACTATTATCTCTTTGAGAAACTGAATTCATTCTTGAACTGTTGAATGTAATTGTACAAAAGTTATAACTAAAATAAATTAGCTTTGTTCTTGAGCCGTCTGTTATTTATTTTGTAAAACATAAACAGCTTTTTTTTTTAAAACTTTATTGTAAGATTTTATATTGAGAAGGATTTATTTCAGATTATTTGCAGCAGCATATAATATGCACAATGAAATTCAAAACTTTTATAACATCTAATCTGCTGATTACATACAGAAAAATATGGTATGTCTACTGCTCATTAAAAAAATCAATAGATACTATGAACATCAGTAGCAGCTCTTATGTTGGACCTAATATACAAATGAAACATTGATGCTTGATGCTATTTTATACCATTTTAAAATTGTTGCTTTTCAGTATAAAATCTGTTTATCTAATCCACTGATTCCTAACTAATGTATCATGACATACATTTTAATTTTGAGAAAAACGTTTCCAAGCTCCTCCAAGTATAATAATTCAAAATTTGGTATGCAAACTTTTTTTTGTAAAAGAATGTCGATTCCAGACATAGTATGTATTTTTACTCCACATCTCTCATATGGAGTAAAAAACTGCATCAGTTGGGGTAAGTTTATCTTTTCTCATTATCATAGAGATACTATGAGGAAATTATCTGGTAAAACAATAAAAAATGCTATTGTCTGAGCTAAGGTTCACATTGTCTTTTAATACATATACCTTTAAACTCTCTGCATCAGCAAAATCATGCTGCAACATGTCTTAGCAGATCATTATAATTTTCAGCAGATTGACAGTACAAAAAATTCAACTATAAATCTTTCTTCTCTGTCTTAGATCAGATAATTTTATTCACTGAAAGCTGAGATACTATTAGCTTGTGAGACCATTTTTAGTAGATCATGTCAATGTTTTTGTTTACTAGTTTTGTTTTTTGTACTGAACTGATGACAGGAGATGAGGACAATGAAAATGAAGTTAGTGAAAATTCCAAGATTTCCAAAGAATTTCAATTGTTGATTAGTATTTCAATAGTTTTTTTTTTTATAGTGATTGATACTGAGGAAGTCTACTTAAGTAAAGCACTTTGATTTTTTTTCATAAAAATGCTGCAAGGGTGTGAACTGATTGATTTTTAAAATGACTTATCTGTAAAATTGTTTTCTTTAAGTTCTGAAAATATTTTACTTTTTATTCCTTAAACGATAGGTCCTGACCTAATTAGCTCTTGTATGCGAAATTGACAGTTGAGTTACAAATTCAGTTTCAGTCCAGGTATTTCTCAATGTGAAGATGTTCTGCTCTAAACATGTGTGTCTGATCTTCTTTCAGCATAAACTTTATTAAAAATAATTACAGACGCTGATACCTAAATGTATACAATAAGCATCTTTCATATTCCATTTGAACATTGGAATTTACAGGAATATTACCTTCTAATTGCTCACTAATGAAAACTTTCTTTTTAGCTATGTAAATTTTACTGAGTGCAGCTCAACACATAACATTCAAAAACTGACTTTTAACATCATAGGACTGACACACTCTCTAGTTTACTACATTTAGAACACTAAAAGTTTATATCGTATTCATTGTGATAATTCCACATTAATCTGAATGAGAGTTGGCTGTTTCCCCTCCCCTCTTTCTGTTTCAAGGGAAAAATAAGTATTTGGGATGGGCACCCTATGTGTCAAGTATAATATTTTTTTATAAATACTTAGATAACTGTTTGAAACACAGCTATTTTTACTTTCCTCATATTAAAGATCTTATTGATAAGAAAAAAGAACTCCATCTTTTTCCTTAAAGTTAATAAGTTTAATAAAATTGCACAAACAATTCTTGAATTTTTATTCTTGTGTACAGTTTAATTGCAGTTATTTTTTTTTGTTGTTTAGAGTTTAATTGTAATTCATTTCATGTTTGCTAGAAAAGTAACTTTATAAGCATTAAATAAATGTAAGTTTTGAAAAGCTAGAAAGTCATTCGGTTTATAATTTACAATAGTTTCTAAAAATAAGACAGTAGCTCAGAAACTTCATGCATTTGGCGATATTTTATCTATATATTAAAATTAGGAGCTAATCGTCTCAATCAGCCTTTGTTTTACAGGGGTATGCAGCCATTAGTTTTTGCATATTAGTTCTCTTAAATCAACCTACATATCTCTTTTAAATCAACCAACAAGTTTATCAAGGATATGTTTCCATCCATTGATTATTGATATTATTCTTTTTGATGTATCATCCTGGATCCAGTTTTCAGTAAGATAATACCAAGCCCCAAACAACTCCCATATTTATGGGCTATGTTTATAGAGTTCATAAATCTAATAAAACTACACTCCAATGTGGCCTGTAAAGTCACTACCTTGGGCAGTAGAATCACCAAATCTTCCACCAACTGGCTATGTTTTGTCAATTGTCAGATGTTTTTTGAATCTAGATCACCGAAATGTTGCAGATCTGGAGCAGAAATTGATAAATGCATGATAGAATGTATTTCAGGATAATAAGAATCCTTATTGCCTCATAGACACATAAAGTATGCTTTGCAGTATAAGTGGCAGTTTCATCAAATTTTCAAAGTATTTGCTTGTCATTTATGGTTCTTATTGTTTTAATAAATTTCATCATTTATATATGTGTTTTATACTTGTTTAATTTATTGAAAAAAAAATCATTTCTTTTTAAATGCTTTTTTGCAAGAGGAGGCTATGTTTATTTAAATCAAGAAACCCTTTAGATAAATTTTTTAAATTAATTGTGTTAAAACTTCTCCTACTATCACCTATGTAAAATTGTGAAATAAAAGAAGGAAACATTAAAGATTATTATCTTTTGTACATTTTTTTCCTTATTTAAAAACCCTTGTAATTCTTTAATTTATTTCTTTATTATTTTTTTGCAGGGGATCACCTACCTTATTAACATTACCATCTGCATTTATGCCTTGTACTATCATACAGGTTGCTGCTGGTAGCTGCCACACTGTCTTGCTTAGTGATAAAGGCCAAGTCTTTACTTTTGGTAGTTATCAGGTATTGTTTCATATATTCTGTTAATTCTTATAACTTTATTTGAATTATAAATGCCAAAATAAATGTATGTTTTTTTATATTAAGAGAAAATGCCTTAATATGGAAAACAAGTAATCAAAGAATTTTTTATATTTTCATTATCTTTAATATTAAATTACTAATACTGATATTTAATTCATTTCAGTTAAATTATATTTTGTATTATAAATCTTTATCATAAAATAAGAAATAATATTCATCATACAAAATTGTATACTGTAATATGCTATTTTCGTATTTTTTGCTGATCGGCTGTCATGTGTTTGTGAGAAGTTAAATGTTATTATTTATGTTTGTATAAACTGTCATCCAATGTACTATTTTTGAAAATTTAGAGTTTACTATAAAGAACAATTAAGAAAAAATTACGATTTCCAAATACTTTCTAATGTAAAGTATAAATTTATTAATTTTACATTATGAGCACTGTTAGAAAGTTTATACTTTAAACTTAATGTCAGATATGAAATTTTGAGGAAAATAATATGAAATTAGATTAAAACATTTGTGATGTACAATAAATTTGAATGAAAAAAAATATTTATTGAAATATTTTTTAATTAAAAAAATCGTGCACTTATTGATATTAATTAATGAAGGCTGTGTCAAGATCATTATGATAAAAATATAATATTATAATATAAAAACTGTAACAAAGCATTGCAACAAATAAAAATGGGAATTCTTGAAATAGAATTACGATATTTCATAAGTGTTCTATCTAGTTTCAAACTTTTTCACCAATAGGTCTTTACATTGTTTTGTGATTATTATTTTAATTATGATCATTCTGAAAATAATCCAACTTTTATAAACAATTTATAATTTATATTAATAATTATTCCTAGTGTTATTGAATGTAATGAAGCATAATTTGATTAGATGATTTTTCTTACTGAGTTATAAATTGTTGCATTTCAATATTTATTTATTATCATTTTTTATTATAGAATATATTAAATTTTCAGTAATCATCAAAATAATTTTCATCTTTATGTTAAAAGTCCCTATTATATTTCAGAAAGGCCAACTGAGACGCCCACCACCAAATTCATCTGCAGATGAAAATAAGAAAGATAAAAGAAAAGGTGAACGAGATAAAGATGCAACATGGAGTTCTATTCCAGGCATCATTCCTAATATAGGAACTAAATATGGGCGAAGAGCAACATGGATTGGTGCTTCTGGAGACCTAACTTTTGTTAAAATTGATGAATCCCTCATTAATTCACATAACTTAAGTAAATCAAGTGTTGTTTGTAACAAAGCATGTATAGGTGAGTGAGGTTTATTTGTCTTGTTGAATTGAATGAAAATTACCCTTTAAATTTCTTAATGTTTTTGGCACTTATTATTTAATTTTAATTTTTATTACTTAATTAATATTTATATTTTAAGCTCTTATTTATCAATGTTACTCGTTTGGTTTTTTTTCTTTCATTTTTTTATATTTGTATTTGACAGTATATGCTCTAACATTAATTTTTTTGCATGCATTCCAATGGCAGTATACACTATGGGACAAAGGAAAACTTTACCTTTTTAAAATGAATCCATCCCTACTTACACACTCTATTATATACAATAATTTTTTTTGTATTCTTTTATATTTTTGAAATTATAAAAAATTGCTGACATTTGAAATACTAGGAATTGCTAAGTTCAGAGATCCATATTATGAAATTTTTGTTGCATCTTGATATGTATTTTCAAAGTAATTATCTGTAGAAATGATTTTGTCATGTTTTATTTTAATCTATGATAAAAAGAATATTGTTTATAGATAAAGAATTTTTACATTTACAAATTCAAAGTTATCTTTATATTAGTTTGCATCAATACAAGATATATCAATTCATGAATTTATTTTTTATAAAGAATAATTCATTGAAACAGTTATCTAAATATATCATAAGTATGAAGTAATTTATTGAATACATTCAAGCCTTTTTTTATTTTGAAGATTTGTTGAAATTAAAAATATTTTTATACATTAAAACTTAATATTTGCAAATTAAATTTTTAAAAGCCGATAGCTTTAACAATGTTTGAATAAGAATTTAGTATTTTCTATTTTAAATGTATTTTCTGATTGGCTGTGTAATATGAATGATAAGTATGTAATAATTGCACATTGCAATTCTTTAGGTATCATCCCAAATCAAGTAGAACAAGCTTCATCTTTTAAAAGTTTGGTTATAAGTAAATCTGATGGTTCTTGTCGGAGGTATTTATTTATTTATTTTTTGTTATTAAATTAAAATTTTTATCCTAAAAAATTTTAAAATTTTCTTTTTATTTTTCAGTTTTAGTTCTGTTGATCAACTGGAACTAAAAGATTGTTCTGTGTGCCTTGATAGTGTTTATAATGTGTTGTGGAGGTACAGAATGCTTTTTTTTTCTATTATGCTCATTTTTCTTCTAATTTTTTTAAAAAATGTTAAATATTTCATTGATCTAATTGACATCGATTGTTAAAATTTTATATTTTTTTATTCAATGTTAGATTTTTATAAACTTCATTTTTTTAAAGCATTATTTAATAAAAAAAGTGGAATTTAATTTAAAATAAATACAAAATTGGAAATTGTCTGGTTATTGAGAATTTAAAGTTGAAAAAATGTTTCAATTATAATTTTTGTATTTTATAAAGTAAATTATGCTCTAAAAATTTACAAAATTAATATTTAAATACCCTAAGTACAATTTATCTTTAGTTATTATAACAATATATATATATATATATATATATATATATATATATATATATATATAATACAAAGCAGTCAAGGTATATAGCTTTTATATGTGTAATTTCTAAGATTTTTTTTATTGTTTCATTTAACTTTAAAAAATTGAAAATAATCAAGTTAACTAAATATTTAAAAGGCACAATTTATGCCACTTCATATTCAAATCGTAACGCTTTTTATAGTAAACCATATGTTAATTTAATTTCAGTATGTTGCTTTTTGTCATTACACTGTTAATTTTTGAATTAAGATCACATAGTTATATTTGAAATAATATTCTTCCTATTTCAGGCTATATTTACTTACTACATTAGTCAAAACAAACCAAACAACATGAAAAATAAATTTAAGTCTACATGCTCTGGATAAAGTGGTGTTTCTTGATATACACATATTAAAGAGCTTAAACATTATGACAACTGCCATTATTTCATATGGCGTTCACATGATCCAATCGGAAAAGTATATAACTTATGGAAGTGGTGAAGCATTGTTCCTGGGATTATGAGTGCTATCTATTTTGGGAAAGGCTGCTTAAAAAGCATATTGTAATGGCTCTGAAACTGTACAGCTCAGCCACTACTTGTGAGTTTCTGTCATGAGTGTTTATACCAAATGGATAAATAATAGTGACATGAGAGAGAGTAGAGTAGATGCCACTATTAGATATTCATTCATCCCTAACACACAGGACATCTGAGACTAACTTGTAATATAAAATTGTATGTAGAATGTGACAGATAACGTGTGTTTAGAAAACTTCTATATCAAGTTGCATTGTATTCAGTAGTCAAATGAGCAGCAGAAACAGTCGTTTTATGTCACTTATACCATTTTTATAGTTTTATTTTCAAAAGTGGTTTGGACTAATGATTTCCCTGTGTTAAAATTCTTTTGTCTCATTCATAATTTTTTTTTATATCATTTACACATTCGAGATTTTTTAAATAATTTGTTTTATTTATATTATTATGTGGTTATTAATTTACATTTATATACAAATATATTGATAAATTAAAACAATATGACCCCATCCACCATTTGATTTTGAACTTGCCTAGAATGTTTTATCAAATGAAAACTGTATATAATTGTTGAGGATAAAAGTGTAAAATTCTGCAAACAAAATTTATATAAGGCAAAATCTAAAATGTTACAACAATTATCTATATTTTAGTTGAAATTATTTTAAATTTTAAAACAGTATATATTTTGCAAACATTAATAAAATTCTAATATTTTATGGATTTTAATTACAATAAAGTAATTTATAAATTTGAATTTATCCATTCAGTTTTACTAAAGTAAAAAATTGGTTCAGAAATAATATGAATATTTAATATCTAAACATATTTTATTAATTGAATAGCGCTTTTTGTAGTAGTTAAATCGTTTACTAATAATTATTTTTTTAATTGAATAAGTAAATAATTCAGTAGGTTTCCCAAATATCTTAGTGCCTTATGAAATTTTTTTATGGACAAAGTGTATTTATTCATGTTTACTGTAAAATTGATCTGATATAAGAGATTTGAACAACTGTAAGCTTTTAAAAAATATTAGCAGATATATTAAGATGAAATAAAACTATTTTGTAACTTTATAAAAATGAATTGTTGAACAAATTAGCTCATAAATTTAAAATTTTAAATCATAAAACCACCTATACATTTTCAAAATTGTGTTAAGCTATTTTGATCAGATTAAACAGAGAATAATTCTTTTTTTTGTTTATTTTACTATCAAATAGACAAAAATGTCATTTATAATGTCACTTTATTTTTCTATTTTGTTCTGATCTTGTCTTGATTCATTTTTCTCTTAAACATAGATTTTTGAAAAAAAAAATAATTTGATGGAGGAAAGCTTACAATAATCTTTAAATATATCATTTATATCACATCTAAAACAGAAGAAATGTCATAATATAAAAATTTCCAAAGATGTGCTTAGTTTTGTAGCCCATGCAAAAATATCAAATTGTATTTAAAATTGAACAAGAATGCAAAATAATATATGTTATTTATGGAAAAGTCAGAACTCTTTAAAATTGATGAACTTAAAAAAAATGATACATTTTGTGAAAGAAACAGAAAAAAGTGGCAAATTAGCATTAATTACAATATTAGAAAGTTTTGTCATAAAGCTTCAGAAAATGAAAAATTAGTATTAATGTGTATTAAAATATATGTCTGTTGAATATTATTAAATATATTAGTCTAAAATATTCATAAATAATATTTTGAGTAATTTAAAAATTCTTATGAAAGTAAACATCTGAAAAAACATTTTTATTAAACATTATAACCATTTAAATTGGAAACTTTGTGTAACCAGAAATCACATTAATTATACTTTTCAATTTTGTCTTTTAAATTTTTTAAAAATATTTTGATTTTAGCATATTGTTTTATTTATCTTTGAAGATCACAATGAATTAGTAAAAGGGAGTCATGAAAACAAATTTAAAAATTCCAAAAATATCCATCATTATATACAATATTTAAGTAATGTAAAATATTTGAATACTTAAATCATTTCCATTGTAATTGGGCTAATTTAATGTGTGTGACATCATTAATATTAAAACTAATTTAAATAATATATATGTGTGTGCATTAGTTTTTACAAATATCAATCTCTATCATCATCATCTGAAAATTTGATTCAAAATTGTTTACATAAATGCTGATACATTTAGAGGAAAATATTATTATTGAACATATTAATATTGATACTTCCCAGGAAATCTTTGATTCCTGAAAAATCTTGGAACTCGTTTTTAGAGAATCTGTATGGATCCTGACCTTATATTAAGATGAAAATGTATTTTTTGTATGCAGTATTTTTTTAAAGCTTATGAAAAGATTGTCACTTGATTTAAATATTTTAACATAATTTTCATTTAATCTGTTTTTGTAATAAAATTTGTATTAATAACTATAATTTATTTTAGCTTTTGCCCATCAAACCAAAGAATTAGTTTATACAATATTTGTATCACCGAGCTTCAGAATTTCTCAAGTGCTTCAAATAAAGCTGTAGCCAGTTCCACAATGAGTAATAAAGACTTTGAGCCAACTCTGCCAAGGATTTTAAATCCAGAACATATGCTTCCATTCAAACCAGGTGTGCCCATTAGTCGAGCTCATGCTGCTTTGAATATCTTGAGCAGTTTGGATACCCTGACCTCATGTCAAGAACAAAACCTACAAGTGTTGAATGATGACCATAAGCGACAAAATTTGAGTAAAGTGTATAGCAAAGAAGATTTTAATGTTGTGAATAGATTCGACAGTAAGACAATTTGTTTTTCTTGTTGTGTACAAATTTCTCTGTTCCGATTTCTTACTTTTTCAAATTACATTTTTTACTATTTTATAGGTCATGGAGGAGGTTGGGGCTATTCTGGTCATTCAATTGAAGCTATTCGTTTCATGGCTGACACAGACATTCTCTTAGGAGGATTTGGTTTATTTGGTGGCAGGGGAGAATATACTGCAAAATTAAAAGTAAATATATTGATTTAAAGTGAGTAATGTTTTAGTTTTATGGTTTGCTGATTATTTTTGGGTTCTAAATTTTTTCTTCCTGTTTTAAGTAAAGTTATAGATTTTATTTGGTTCTATACAAGATCTTGTTATATGTTCATAGAATAGTTTGATTTAAGATTATGTATTTAAAAATGTAAAAAAATCTGATAAAGAAAATTTTCTAATTATAATAGTTCAGATATATATTTAAAGTCTCCTTTAACTTATTAAATTTACTAGTTTAGGAAGTTTAAAATGTGTTAACATTATGGTAATATTTTTTGCAAGAAAATTAAGGTTATCCAAAACTAATATACTAGCTAGGAATAAAATGGTGGCATTGAAGAAAGAATACATTCTCTAATAGGAGAGAGTATTAGCAGCTCAGTAGTTTCAAGGCACTTGTCACATCACTTGTAATGAGTAGCAATTGGGAGGTCGACTGCATTTTTCCTCCCTGGATTGTTGGAGCTCCGTAGGCTGGGCATGAGTCCATGATAATCAGTGATGTACAAAGTCTTGTTAGTATTGCATGGTTGTAGAGAGGAGAGTTCTCAAGTGTAATCTCCCTAACTGATCGTGATTCAAAATTACTAGGTTATTGGTGATAAGCAAGTATTCCTAATTTGGTAATTTTAAGGTGACTCTTGGGCTCACCAGCATTGCTATATTTCACTAGGGAAATGTTTCTGAATTGGTACAGTTACATTAACTCTTTTTCTAAGGATACTTTGAACAAGATTTTAATACTCAGCTATGAGAATTTATTTCAATAACCGCTGGAAAAAATATATATTTCAGATAAAGTGCATTGAGGGAGGGGTCAATAGGGTTTTTATTGCTTTAATCTTGGATCAACAATGTGTGGACTTGATTCCTAACTTAAAATATTTATACTGATTTGATATATATTTTAAGTTATGCTATAATTAGTATCCATGCGCAAAAATGATCATTGTACAAGAAATAAACTTAAGCAAATTTCTCTAGTTCGTAATCTCACTCTAACTCATCTTACAAATGACTATGGGGCTTAAGTCAGGATTCTGAGGAGATTAAGAAAATCATTGTGATATCTTTGATTGACAGTTGCTAAAATATATTAAGATGAGCTACTGTCATATTTGAAATAATATTCATCTATTCTCTTATACATTTTGGGTATTCCATTCAATAATTAGGGTTTAGATAGAATTCAATTACACAATATTAATGGAAGCATCATCATTCATTTTAGAATAATACTCAAAAATATCAAGTCACTGCAACATATTGAACAGCTTTGACAATTGGATTGATGTATTTAGGTAAAAGACTTTCACATAGTATTGATGTTCAGTCATAAGATTGAACATCAATACTATATGAATAATATATCTAACTAGAAAAGAATGAAACTTTGATTGGCTGCTTAAAAAATATTTTTTTAATCCATCCAGCTGTGATGTTGCTTAGCACCAAAGCTGTTTCTCATATTTGTAAGTTATTTAATACTTGAGTTATATGTTGTTGTCTGGCAAAACTTCTTTAGATATTAAGGTTGTGAAATTCATCAGCAAAGTATTAGAATGTATTGTAACCTCTACTACTGTTGAAATTCCCTGTGGATTGTTTTGAGTGGTTTCTTTCAACTCCTGTATCTTACAACTTCATAATTACTGGCAATTTTATTCGTTTTTGGATGAATGATTTTAACTGCCAAAAGTGATTTTTCAATCATGTTAAATCAAAGCATATTTTGTATGGGTTTTCATTATTTTGAGCAACCTCTGTTTTCGATAATCAATTCTATGCATACATAAATAAAAAAATATTTTTTCTCTATGTGTCATTGCTTTTAAGTACTTCAGATTTTAACTTAATGTTTGATTCAGTTAAACATTTTCTAAAATTATTTTTTTCAAAAATTTCTCAGAAAATATTATATTGGATACCTTATTTAATATTATAAAATTTCTTAGGTATTTGATATTGGGCCAGAAGGTGGAGAGCAAGAAATTGATGGAGATCTTTTGGTGGAAACTGATGATATTCCTTATGAGTGTGGGGCTAGGTGAGTTGCTTTACTTTACCACCATGTTGATTCTTGAATTGATGGTAAATTTTTAAATAATTTCCCAATGCTGAGATTGTTTTTTAATGTTATTAATTATTAGAAAAATAAGTGAGTAGACATCCAAACAATAATAAAGCTTATTTTTGAAGATGCGTAATACAACAGGTGTTAAAAATACCAGATGAGAGTTTTTTTAAATAAATACTAAAAACAAAATTCACATATGAAACTCACACCTCTTACAATTAAAAAAATAAAATTTTTAAAAACTGCTGCTAGGAAATTTACATGATTTTGCTCACATTAGTATCTTTCTCTGAAAGTGAATAAAATGATAAAGTTTGTTTTATTTAGAAAACTTAAAAATTACAAAATTTTTTTAATAATTATTTGATTGTTTTAAAATTTGTCTAAAATTAAGAAAATTAGTGGGATTAATAATTCACTGAACTATAATCTTTCTCTTCAGCTTTTTTCTTTCTTGGTAGTCAGAGTAGGAAGGAATCTAGAAAAAATGACACTCTTTACAATGCTGGCTTCTGAATGGGATCTAGGTGGTGATTATCTTGCATTAATAGAAGCTTAAAAAGAGTCTCTAGTATTCTATAAATATATTGGTTTGATTATAAATAAAAAAAGTAATGCATAATACTATAAAAGTAATAAAATGTTCTTAATTAATACAATTTTTGTTTTTACTGAAATAAAAATTAAAAAATTGCTTAATGGTTAATGATAGTTGAATGGGAATATATTCAACAAAAACAAAAACTTAAACAAAAAGTTTAAGAAATTCTTCCTGTTTTACTAGATTGAGACATAAGTGTAACATGTAAAATTGTAACATTTAAGTAACATTCTTATTGTGTTACATAAATTGTATGTGTTTCAATTATATATGAGCTATCTGCTATTGCCATTATTTTCTCACTCTAAACATAAGTATGATTAAAAATATATTTATTTGATTTTGCATGACTTTAAAAAATTTCAATTCAAATTTTAATTACTGTGTATATAATCCCCATATATTGTAATTTTTTCTGCAAATAATTGAAAATATATACTGTTAATAATGTAGTATCACATAAAATAAAAATGCCCACTATGAAAAATATAAATAGTACAGTAAAAACGTTTATGAAAAACATCTGTTTCGATCGTATTTGGATACACTTAACACATTCGCTGCCACCAAAATTTATATATCCATCCTCAGAAGCCGAATTTAAAAAAAGTGTTTTAATGATAAAAAACGTTCCTAATATTTTAATAGTAAAGCCAGAAAAAAAGAAATTTTATTTTCTAATAATAATTAAAAAATAATGCTTCACTAACGTGCCACAAAAACCTCATCGTTCAACCTCCAAATCCGAACTAAAACTAAAGCAGTTTACTTATCATACTCGATTGTCGTCCCAGAGCGTCACCGGCATGGGAGGTAGCGCTATACTGACGCGCCAGCGCGTCAGTGGCAGCGAATGTGTTAATCACATTTAATCACCAAGAACAACAATTCCAAGAAGATTCTACTAAAACCTATCAGTTTCTAGTTTTTGACAGCTTTTAAAATGAAGTTATACACATCTTAAAAATAAAATGTATTTGTTTAATTAATAATAAAATGTTAGAAATGGATTATTTTTGAACTGGATATATATTTAGTTTTGCATTATGCATGCTTTGTTTTTCACATTGCATTAGCAACTTGTCACCATTATTTTTTTATTTGTTTTCCCTGTAAATTTTTGCTTAAAATCTGCTGTGTAATTTCAATGCTTTCGCTTCAACATGATGGTATATTATAAAATTAAATATTTTTAGAACAAGGCAGAAAGTGAAATGATGCTTGGCCAATATAATAATCTTCTGAGCAAATCAATATCATTCTTGAATGTAATTGAATGAAACTGGCTATAGCTGAATTACGTCCTCTGAGTCATGAAAATTTTCCACACCATCTGTAATTTATTTTACAAAACATAATTGGCTTTACTTTAAAAACTTCAGTCTAATCTTTTCGGATGGAGAATGTTTATCAGATTATCCATGGCAGCGTATAACATGCGTAACAAAATTCGAAGCTTTTTTAACCTATAATCCATGGGATACATACAGGACATTACAATATTTTTTATTAAATATAAAAGTAATTTAAATTAGTAGAGTAAATTTTTTTTTCACACAGAAGAATTAATAATATAGATTTTATAATTTTGCATGAATATTACTTCAGGGAAATCACAAAAATAAACCTGTAAACCAAGAGAGTATTAGTTTAAATTTTTCATGTTTTCATTTCAGATTTTTAAAACTTTCTTATTTTGCACCTGATTGTTTGATTATTATTTAGTTATGTGAGTTGCTATTATGTTAGTTTTGTAAAATAAAATATGATTATAATTTTTGTGTTCTGTTGTTAAAAAGTTCTGTGTTCTGTTGCTAAAAGAAAACTGATATTTTAGTCTAAATATAATACAACTATGATTGAAATAAAATGGAACATTTTGTTTGAAATTAAATATCAATAAAATAAAAATAACTTATTTAACTTATGCTTTTAAATTTATATGTTTGTGATTTAAAGAAAACTAGCAAAATTTTTAGTGAGTGAATTCAAATATATAGAAGCAGAACAAAATTAACTTTTCATTAAATTTAAAATAACATAAAAAAAATCTGTTTTAAATATTATTCAACAGTCTAAATTTTATGTTAATAATAGCTATAACTTATGATAATTTATTGAATGTAAATTTTCTCTTTTTACTTTAACTGTTTTAATGAGCGCACACACACACACACACACACACACACACACACACACACACACACACTCATGTCAAAATAGGCTAAAAAATTGTGTATTTTTTTTATTACATATTTCAGAACTTTACATATTTTTAAAGTTAAATATGCAAATAGTTTTTTTTAGTATAGAATTTGATTCTAAAAAATATTATCAGAATATTAAAAATTGAAAATTATGTAAAAGAAAAATTTTGAAAGTTAATCTGGGCTAAATTATGTTTTACTAAGATTACAAAAGTAAAATACAGAAATAAAATGTTTATATTAATGAAAATATGCAAAATATTTATTAGAAATAAAGTTTTGTATGATAAATTAAAAAAAAATTCTTTTCAGTTCCATTGTAACTATCTTAAATATACTTAAAATCAGAGTCACAATTACTATAAGTATTGGAAATATCATCTGGAATATAGGTTATATCACTCTCAAAATGCTTCCTACCAAATATCTTTGAGCTTTGAAACGCACATGCAAAATATCACAAAATTTCTTGTATATTTCAAAAAAGTGTGTTAACCCACTTTTAAAAAAAATAATTAAACATTACAGAAAACCCAAAATGAAATTATGAATGGGAAAAGAACAGGTTACACAGTTAAATAAACAGCAAAAATGCATCCCCATTAAAATTGCAGTTGTTCAAATTTTGCTATTTCTATATTGCCAATGCAAAGAGTGGGATACATAGCGAAAGAGTTAAGATTTTATGTTAATTTTATAACATGTATTGAAAATTTACTATTTTTTTTAGAATTATAAGCATTTAAGTTACATATATTAGAAATTATATAATTTATTTTTGGAAAATATTTAGGTTTAAAAAAAATTGCTTTTTACAGGCATAAATATCCAATGTTATTTGATGAGCCTCTCCAGTTAATTGCCAATCGATGGTATGTTGCATGGGCTAGAATATCAGGCCCTAGCAGTGATTGTGGTGCAAGTGGTCAGTCCATTGTCACTACTGAAGAGCAGTAAGTCCTCGATTTACTTACGAATATTGCCTAATAATAGCTTGTTTAATTTTTTTATTAATAAATAACTTTCTTGTTTTAGGATTGTGTTTTATTTTAAGAGTTCAAAAAAATCTAACAATGGAACAGATGTCAATGCTGGTCAAATACCCCAATTACTATACCGGTAAATATTGCATATTGCTTGACATTTTTTATATAAATCCCAATTTTTTATTGTATAAATGTATAAAATTAACATTCTTGCCTGAAATTTTAAAATTTTGAATTAAATAACTAAGCGAAATCATTTTTTAAAGTGTGATAAAATTAAGAATATATTACAATATTTTTTTAAAATCAGTGAACATAGGTTCTATAATAAATATTAAAAGAAAAAAAATTGCTTCTTTTCATAGGACAGTAACACCAGATAATCAAGGTTTATCTAAACCTTGTGATCAACATGAGCCTGTCACAGTTTTATCCAAAGAATTCTCAAAAACTGTTACTCCGGTAAGATTTAAGTTTTTAATCTTCCATTCAAAACTTCATTATGATGAGTATTTTTAATTATTTTTAAGTTAATGAATATTGTTTCTTAAGTCAGCACAATAATTTGAAAAGAATGTAAAGAGAATTATTTTCTGAATTGCTTTTGAATTGATCAGAGATTGTATGGTTCCCATAATTTTAAATTAACTTCATAAGAAACATATTTTCAGGAATTATTCAGTTCATGAATGATTCCTTTAGATATCTTTTAGAAAAATTATCAAATTTGAGAATTTTAATTTTAAATTTTGTTGTGAAATAAACTGAAAAAAGATTTAAATCTTAATTTTTCGTGTACTCTTTAAGTCTAATCAAGACTACAATAACATAATATCAGCAAGAAATGGAATTTTATATTAATGTAAATATATAATAATTTGTAATTTAATTAAAAAAGTTATCCATTGTGATAAATGTCTAGATGAGGATAGTAACTGTTGATATTAACAGAAGGCATAACTACACAATACTATATTTTTATTAAAACAATCTTGTTCAAAAACTCAGATTGACAGTTAAATTGAACTCTTTCTTCTGTGTATGCTTCTTGCAGTTTTGATGTCAACTTGTCATCTCATTTCATTATCTTTTTCATGAGAAAATTGCTTATGTTATGACATGAGAAAATTGCTTTATCAAAATTGCTTATGTTAATATTTAAATTTTGTTAGTTGAAATATACTCCATTTTTTGTTGTTTGTATTGTGTTTATTAAAATGTTAAATCAAGTAGATGGGCCATTTTTTGTAAGCTAATTAAAAGTTTGCCATTACAATAATGGGTGACACAGAACATTTCAAATTTAGATTTTTGAGCTGGAATAATAATTTAAGATGAATATGAAAGCTTCTTTTATCATTATCTAATTCATCTGAGATTAATATACCAGAATTTGATTTGATGTTTTACAAATTTCTGTTTCATAGAAGAATTTATATTAGAACCATTTGTATGGTTGTAATAATTATATTAAAGAATACTTTAATATTGCTTAAAATTTTTCTTATTTTAATTTAATATCAGATAGAAAGAATACTCATTCATAAATACTTAACTTGCTTTCTTTCTTGCCTCTTGATCAAATATTTGTTGACTGCAAGTTTTTGTGCACAACTAAATATTGGAAAAATAGGAATAATTTTATTATGGCAAAGTATTTTATTCATATCATTTCTGAAATACATGATATGCCAGGAATATTATTATTAGGAAAAATTTGTGAAGTTCTGTTGCTAGTGTTTGAAAAATTAGCTATTATATTTAAGTGAATTTAAAAACAAAAACCTGTCATTGGATAAAAATTAAAATTTTTACTTGATGAAATTGAAAAGTCTATGCAATGAAAAAACTGAAAGAACTAACTGTGAACATTAGTTGTAAAACTGAACACTGGTCATCATATAGAGACCAGGAAAAAACAAACTTAATAGAGAAATTTTTTCTTAAACAAGCTTTGCGATTTTAAAGTTGTCTTTAAATTGTTAGAATATTTAAGAAATGATTAAATATCAAATCAGTGTGTCATTCAAAGCTTAAAATGTCAATAATTTAATTATTAGCATAATACCTTAGTTCTGCTATTTTTGGCTCCAGACAGTTATCAGTTATAATTAGATGAACAAAAATAAAGAAAGCCAGTTTATAAAAATAGAAAAATTAAACCCTCCGTTTAATGAAATTGATGAATTTTAAAGTAATAGATAAAAGTAAAATTTTGCAAGATTATATGAATGAACTTGAAAATTCTTTGATAAATTATGCTGAAGAAATTGAAAGAACTGATAAATTAATAATAATTAAATATATAAAAAATTATATATAGCTTTCAGAGAAGTAAAAATATTAATATATTAAAATATAAGTCTGTTTAATAATTAAATAAATTGAGATTTCTGGAATACATGTGTGAAATGTTGAGTAGCTTACAAAGAGTTTTGAGAGTTGATTGAAGGAAATTATATTATTTTTCAAAAATATATCATAAATATTATATTTAAATATATACTAAATTTAAAAGAAAAGGAAAAAAAAAAATACTTAAATTTTGTAAATAATTATTGTATTTATTTTGTTTAATTTTTGTCAAGGCTATTTCACTTTATCATTCTAATTTTAAAACACTTTATTATATATATATATATATATATATATATATATATAATGCATGTCAGTACATAATAAATTGGGTAAAAGGAAGCCATATTAAAACAGAATCAAAAACTTAAAAATATTCATGTTTATCCAAAATATTTATCTAATTAATATAAAAAATTTTGAATGTTTTAAAAAAATGACTTTTATTTTAGCAGACTTATTTAATGCTTTTGAAATAATCTTTTATTTGCAATTTAAGTATTTATTATTCATATCACTATTTGTAAACTTCTTTCATTTGTTCCTTGAAAATCTGTGCTAACCCTGATTGATTTTGTAACATTTTTGATAATGATCTTGCTCTTCATTTTGTCTGTAATATAGATATATTTAATTGAAAATAAATGTACTTAATTCATAAATAAAATTATGTATGTATATATATATATGTGTGTGTGTGTGTGTGTATGTGTATGTTTTAATATAAATATGGAAATTATAATTTTGGTTTAATCAGCTAAAATAATAATTTTGCTTTTTTTGTCTTGATATAAAACAAAAAGGGAACAAAAATTTTCTTAATGTAGCCAAACTATTCTTCATGGTCATTGCTAAATAAATGTAAGCTTCAAATAGCATTCATCACATAATACCAGCAATGAATAATTAAATACATTTAAATTTCTAAGTGTTGATTTATTCTAAATTTTTGATAAATTTTTCCCACCCCATTTTTTATTCTTATTTTGGATTTTTTTATTGGTATTTATTCTAAATTCTATTTCACTTTCAGCTTACATTTCAATCTATACTGTCATTGCTGAGGTGGGCTTGGCAGTCATTTAAAGCTGGTTATTGTGAAGCAATATTAGGGTCTGCTATGCCTGCTGTTGCTGCTCTTCTAGATTTAGAGAGATTGGAATACATGTGCTCAGCATGTTTACGATTGTTAAAAACATACATTAATGAAATCTATCCTAATAGTTGTAAGTAATCTTTTAGTGTTATTTATATGCTAAATATTTTTGCATATATATATGTGTGTGTGTGTGTGTGTTTTTTGTACTTTAAGTTAATATTTTAAAACATGTTAGGTCTATCTTTAAAAATTTTAATCTACATTTTTTGTTACCCGTGTTTTTTCCTCATTATAAAAAAGGCAAATTATACTCTAAAATACTTTTTTACTTACAAATTCTTTGCAAGCTACTTATTTTATCATTATTTTTCTCACATTGCAATATATTGATAGTTCACATTTCTTTTGAAGCACTTTGAAGTTTCTTCAAATTTCATTGCCACTGTATGTTATATGTACAGATAAAACCCAAGTTACAAAGTTTTTTAATTTGTTGATTCTATATGCTTCAATACTTGATAACAATCTGCAATTTTATCTTTCATGTTATCTTATTACCTTATATTTGTTTTTTAAATAATTTGGTCAATTTAATAATTGACAAAAGATCTAATAATAATTATAATGTCTTATTTTATTAGGGAACTAATGATATTAAAAACAAAATATATTGACTTTTGTCCACTTTGGAAAACTTGCTCTGCTATACAAATTTACTGAAAATATCTTTGAAAGTTAATAAAATTTGAAAAATTATTAAAATATTGCTCTAACTTTTCAATTTATGGACTAAGTTGGCTATATTTTTTGTATACATTCAAGAATTGAAGCATGCATTGTTTTCTTTGCAGAAAATATTTTTTATATGGATATTTATCATAACAAATTAAGTTGCAAAAAAAAAAAAAAAAAAAAAAATTTATATATTATCACAAGCAATTTTTTTTAAATAAATTTCAACTGAATTACAGTTAATTTTTATTTATTACATAATATAAAGTAAAATGTATAAAACTTTGAAAATGGGAGGAAATGGGGAAAATGCGGGATGTGCTCCTCTATAAAGCAAGAAAACAATGCTCCCAGAAATCACAGAATGAGCAAATTTTGCTATATTTGAGTTGCTGAGGTAGTTGTGGGATGCTCAGTCAGAGGGCTAATGAACAAATTTTTGGTGTCATAATTTAATAGTATTTAATATTCATATTTAAATCACACTATAATATCACTTTATCTAAGGTGTAACAATAATGATTATCAATCTTGATTTCACCATACTTTAATAGAAAGTTTTTCATAACAGTACATTAATTTTAATTGTCTGTCCTAAATTTCAAAGATTATACTTAGCGTTTTTTAACAGCAATTTATAAGATTACCAGAATTGATTTTACACTGTGCAGAAATTTGCTTGCATTTTTACACACAATCGGGTTTTTTTTTTTAAATTCTATCCAAGCTTTTATCTATTTTTTATTTAAGCTTTTGTTGAATTTTTTAATATATTCCCTTTTTTATATGTTTGACTAGTTTTTTGTCAGAGTTTCTGTTTTTAGTTTTAAATATTGTGCAAATTATTTAAATATTGTGTTTAAATATCTTTTTTACATAATATTAAAATATAATTTAAATATTGTGTTTAAAGATTTGTCCAATATTGGGCTTTATGCCAGTGATCTTCACAAAAATCAAATCAAAATTTTTTATTTATTGAGTTGTCATTTGGTATATTATTCTGAGTGGATCTTAGGCAAAGCAGGAGAAAATGTGATGAAAATTTGATGAGAGTATGAGAGAGAAAACATTTGTAGAAATATATGAAAATAGTACTTGTGAAGAATCAAAGCAAATAAAGTGATCTATAAGTGTTTCAAGGAATATATTAAGTCACAGGGATAAGGATTTAAAAAATCCAATTCTAAGCCTTGTCACACATGGACATACATCCACAAGATTTCATATTTGTCTGCTACTAAAATATTCACATAAAAATGATATTCACATTTTTCAAAAATATTCTTTTTAAAGAAACATTTCTCCTATTTTACTCATTCTAAAAATATTTTTAATTGTTGAAATATTTACTTTAAATAAAAACACTGGGGAATTATTTCTCTTTATAATGTAAAGTATAAAAATTAAAGTGTTTATGCAAACTTTTTTTTTGCTGTAAGGAGTCTTTAAATATTCATGGGTAAAGTGTTAACATAAATCAATGATTGTATAACAATTTGTTTTTGTGTGTATATGCTTTTGGTTAGTAAAAATGAAGTAAATTTATTGACATTAATTTTTTATGCAGCTTTTCCATAAATTTTTAACAAACATATCTGTGAATTGAAATCTACATATTTCAACATAATTATTACATATTTTTACATCATTGTTTATTTTTGTCTATCACATGATTCTTTTTTGCTATTATGAGTGAAATTTGACAACGAAACAAACTTCTACATTTTCTCCTGGTTACAAATTGACTTATGATAATAGTAAAAATTACTATAAATGCATGTTGGCATTTTTAAATTTATTATTTTGGAAGAGCATTTATTTTTTCTTTTTAATTTAGCTGCTCCTAAAAAATCATCACCTGAATCTCCAAGGTTAGCAGAATGTGTAGCAGATGTTAGAGGTTTATTACAGCACATTCTTTCTGATAAACTGCCAAATGCACAGACAAAGTCTTCCTTCTCAAGTATCCCCACTTCTATGTCTACTATGGCTTTACTTGTGAATAACTTGCAGACTGTTTTAGATAATTGTCACGAGACTTTTCTGGCCTGTTATCATGCATTTTATCCTAGTTCTCAGCTGAAGTGGCGAGGATTATGTGACTTACTTTTAACAATTGATGTTGTGAGTATATTCTGAAATTATTCTATCAAATTTAAATGGTATCAGGCTCTAAATGTGTTTTAAAGATTGGTATTATGTGAAATAGTTTTAAGGTAAAAACTTGAAAAAAAAATTTTCAAAATTGAAAAAAAAAAAAATAATTAGAAATTATTTTTTTATTTTGGCTATAACTCCAAAGGTATATTTTGTATCTTCTTAAATATAGTTAATTACTTTAGAAATAACAATCATATTGTAGAAGTAAAAAATATTGATAAAATTTTTTATAAATATGTTTCGTTTGAGCATTTTTTTTTTTTGGAACGAAAACTAAACAGTTGAATAAATTGTTGTTTCTTAGCCTTGGGTGGAAGATTCAGTTGAGGGAGATCATCTTCTAGCCGCAATTCTTGCATCCCTTTGTGCATCATCCATCAGACTGACATCAACTTTGCCTGTAACTTTAGATCAAGACCCATTGAGTGACTCATCACCTGTTTCTTCTGACTTGGGACCAGATTCTAGCCCTGTTGCTTCAAATGGTCAGACTCAGGAAATGTCTCCTGGATCACATGGACCTGAAGCATATCGCTATCCTATCCTTGTAGATTGCGTGAATTTAAGAACAGAGGTAAAGTTATGTACTTTTACAAAACTTTTGATGCATTTTAAAATCATTTAATTTCATTAAATGATTATAAAATAAATCAATTTAGACATTATTAAATAAATATGAAAAACAATTTTATATAGAATATTTTGCTATTTGTGTATTAAATTATACACATTTTTGCCAGAAATTTTAGGATATTCAGAATCTTAAAAACATATATTTTTAATGATTGTCAAAATATTTTTCTAAACTAAATTTACTTTCAATTTTATGATATATTTACAAAGGATGCTTGAATGAGTATAATTATCCATTTTTTAAAATGACTTTAAAACTTCTGCTATTAGTTTTAATTAAGTTATAAATAATAATTTGTTTTATTTTTTTTTTTTTATTTTTTCAAATATTTTTTTAACCATGTATTTTTTATGTAAAAATATTACTGGATTTAAAATTATTAAAAACCCATTGATCAAAACTTTTCCAAAATATGTTTTTGATAAATCATCAAATAATATGTTCTTCATAAATCATCAATTATATCAATAAATGTAAAATTCAATTAATTTTTAATAATTAATTTAAACTATTTCTTTAAATTTATTTTATTTATTTCATGTAAAGTTTTCTTTTTTACATGTTGAGCTGTATGGTTAATATTATATAGTTAGTTATTTGATTAAATAAATAAATATTAATTTCTAACTATCTGATATTTCTCTACTTCAAATAAATGAAAAGTGGCTATCTCAATTACAATTAGTTTATTAAATAATATTTAACAAAATACTATAATTGCTATAATTTTGCTCAATCTTTAAGGTTGTAAATTAAATGGTTTATAAAAGGAACTTCTTCAAAATAACAAGTATAAATTTCAGTTGTTCCTTGTAAACTGTATAAGAAGAGATTAATATTTAATTCATATCGTGTTTTTCTTTATTGAAGCTGAATATATTTTCTTTTCTTTAGCGAGAAGGATGTAATCCTGGACCATGTAGTTTCAAAGAAGTTTTGAATCGCTTATTAACTATCGTAAAACAACCCTTAGATGCTATGCTTACACAGGTAAGAATTCCTTTTAAATATTATTTAGAAAAAAGTATGCATACAGTATTTATTAAATGCTGACAATATACCATTTGTCTTCAAATCTAAATTGGTGAATTTAAAAATATTTGCATAACAATTGACTTATTTTGAAAAATTTGTTTGACTTTTAAGATTGTTTTCCAATTAAAATTTCATATTTTGCTCAAATGTTATATTAGATTTGTGAAGTTAATTCAGATTTAAAAATTCAATATGTTTTTATTTAATGACGTGCATATATATATATATATATATATATATATATATATATATATATATATATATGTATATGTATATATATATGTATATATATATATATATATATATATATGTATATATATGTATATGTATATATATGTATATGTATATATATGTATGTATATGTATATATATGTATATGTATATATATATATATATACATATATATATGTATATGTATATATATATATACATATATATATAAGGAAATATTTTAATTTTCTGATTTAATTTTTTTATTTCAGGAAAGTATCAAACATTCATCAAAATTAATTACAAATGCTTGTGCCTTTATAGCTGTCATTGTTGCTGAATTATCATATCAATCATCTGGAACAGTTGTAAGTTTAAATTTTGAAATCTTTTAATTGTTTCATTACGGAAACTCTTCTATATTTGAAATCTTTAGTCATGTATGTAATTTATGTAATTAATTTTCTAAAATGTTATTAATTTCTTTTTAGTTTTAACCAAAATAATATTCACAAATTTGTTTAAGTCAACAATCTTAAACATTTTCATTATTGTCACAATTATGGAAATTTTGTATGTATTATTAATATGAGTTTTCTGCATTTCATAGAATTTTAATTTTAATATTTAGTGATCATATTTCATAATGTTTGATAAAATTTGTCATGATTTTCATCTTTGAAACATTTAAATTAGAAATAGAATATCAGTTTTTTGATATCTCAAAATCGAATTTCAAATTTGTGCTTATAAAATCCTGTTTTCGTATATAAAAAAGCTTCATCTGTAAGTGATTTATTGCTTTTGATATTTTCTTCATTCAAAGGTTTTTTTTTCTTTTTTCCTCTTTAGTTAGAAATGCATGGAGCTGGTGGTCAAATTTTGCATGTTACTCCTTCTCGATTCACCAAAGTGAGTCAGAATAGAACTTGGAACACTGGAAATGGTTCTCCAGATGCAATATGCTTTAGTGTAGATCGCTCTGGAATTCTTATATCTGGTGTTACTGTGTATGGAGGTGTTGGAAATGAATGGCATTATGAATTGGAGCTTTTAGATGATGTAAGAAATTATTTGCATAAGTAAAAAAGTTGATTATATGAAACTCAATGATTATATGTTTTCAGTGTAAAATTCTTGTGTCTGAAACATGCTCAACTATCATTAAAAATTTTATTTATTATATTGTTTTTACTATTCAGCCATTAATTTATTAAAACTATTCATATGCTTACAAATGTCAACAGAAGGGAAATATGAATTTCATATTCAAAAAAAAAAATCGCTCCTCAAACCTATCTTTCTTAAAACAATCTTAAGAATATTTTATTACTCCGAGCATTCATTCAGTCGTAATGACTGTTTAATTATTCCTTAAGAAGGCATTAATTTCAGTATTTAGTTTCGCAAAGATTTTTTGCTTTTTACATTTGAAAAGAATTTTATTAAAATTTTGTTACAATAGTTTTATTAAAGTAATCCATTTCAATATTTGTGTTTTGTCATTGAAAAGCCCATTTTTTATGTCATTACCAAATTATAATTTAAATAGGAAATTAAACAAAATAATAATAATAAACGAGTAAAAATAAAAAAAAAAAAAGAGAAATAAAATTCTATATTGAACTCTCTTCAAGAGGTCTACTTTCTCCAAAATTTTATAAAAAGGTTCTCTAAAACTGGGTAGTTAAAAAAAAGTAGAATCCTGGCCAAACCCTGAAACTTCTGTTATGAGTATAAAAGGAAATTCAATTCAAAGATACATTTCAAAGCTATAAACTTAGCCCCATAAAAATACAGTAGTTTTAAAAAAAAATATATATATGTGTATAATAATAATAATAATTGGTGCAAAAGTTGAAATTTTTTAAAAACTTTTTATGCATATTTAGAAAAATCAATCCACATTCAAAACGAAATCCTAAATTGAAAACAAAATTTATGTATATTGAAAATTAAAAAAAATTCAAAAGTATGATTAAAATAACAAAATATTGTATTTTTAGCTTTCCCAAATTAACTAACCAGAATTCTGCTAAAAATCCATTTCAAAATTTCCATTAAAAATCAACTCTAAATTGAACAAACATTTGGGATTTAAAATTGCTTTCTAAAAGTGAAATAATTTTTTCTTGCAACCGTCTGACCAACAAAAATCAATTCAAACAAAAATGAATCCTAAATTAAATAATTAAAATAAGAATGAATAACTCAGATGAAATCTTCACTTGTTCAGGCTGTTTAATTTTGGTAACTGTTATTTGTCAGTTTATATATTTATGTAAGATAACTCTCACAAAATGTTATAGCTTCTTTTTGCTCTTATTTTATATAGTATGAAATATTAATTCTGATACAGATATTTATAATTTATTAAAAATTGAAAATTTTGACTTAGAAAAATGATAACTATCTTACAATTATCTGAATTTTAATTACATTCACAAAGAAAACATGTATGTAATTAAATTTCAGCCAGGTCAAAAAAATTTTTTAAAGAAATATCTTGAAAAATATAAAATTAAATGAGATATTTTGTCTAATAGTAAAATAGTTACAAACCAAACTACAAAATTTTATCTCTTTTATAGCAGAGTGGAGGTATTGTTGATCCTTCACATACTCAGAGATGGAAAACTTTAGCCATTGTTAGAGGAACTTTTGGACCTGAAGATTGTTATGGAGATGTTGCAGAAATAAGATTTGAGAGGCCTGTACCTATCAAGGTATAATGCCCATTATATGAGACATTATTCATTGATTCACTTTATTATAGGTCATTCTAAAAGTAATATGAATCATTATAATTATTGGTAATACTATTGTTCAACAATTTGAATTTTATTTTAGGATATTGACTTGTATGTAACTGTTTATATAAAATGTTAATAAATTCTCTCTCTCTAATCTTGTTCTATATGACATAAAAATTTACTGATATTTGTTTTCTTTTTTTCAGGAGCACATTAAATATGCTATTAGGTTGAGAAATCATGGTTCACGGACAAACAATGGTGATGGTGGACTATCTCAAATTAAAGGTCCAGATGGTTGCATTTTTTCATTCACCGATTGCTCATTGAGTTTCAATGGCACAAATCATACTAGAGGGCAGATACCACAGATCCTTTATTATAGGTTAAGTGTCCATTAATTGTATATAAATTCTAAAAATTATATTTAAAACATCTGTGTTACTCATAAATTCATGTTAAGTAATTTCAAATCTGAATATATACATATTAATCTTATTTGATTAAAAGTAATTGTCATATAATAAGATGGTAGACAGTAATGTAATTCCATTTTTTTAGACTAATTCAGTATTTTGAAAATGAAAAACTTTCATATTAGTAACTATATAAAATTAACTCTTTATATGTAATATATCTTTTTTTATTTTATATTTATTTATATTTCTAATAGAGGAAAACATAAGATTATCTGATATTGTATTTTATTCAGACTAAGTCATTAATTTTTCTTATTAAAAATCTATGACTTCTTCCTGCTGCCATTAAATATTTATTTGAATGAATCTTTTATTGGTATAAGCTAATAAATAATTATGTGTATAAATTATGATTATTTTAGATTATTGAAAATATCTTTGCTTATTATCATTAATAAAAGAATTATGTTTTGTATATATTCATTTTATGTATGCAAAATGTAATTATATTATTTTACACTTTTATAAATGAATGAATTTTATAGTCATTATACTTAATTTATTAATGGTATTATATTCTTAATTTTGAAATTAGTACTTAATTTTGAAGTAAATCTCCTTCCTTTAACAATTTAAATCTCTATGTTTGTAAAATTTGGTTATCTTTTACAAAAACCTCATAGTGACAAACCAAGCCTTTTGAAAATTATTTCATTTATTAGTTTTGCTGAGGGAATTTTAATTTGCTAAAGTATTTAAAATAACGAATTAATAAACACCAAAGATTACAAAAAATATAATAGTTAATATTAACTTCTCTTTATATGCTTGGTAAAATCTGAATGGCCATAACAAAGGTGATAAGCATGCTTTTTTCCTTCTTTATATATTTTCTTAAATAAGTATTTTTTCAATAACTTACTTTATTGATGCAAATATTTGCAACTTTTTAAAAATTATTTTTATGTTTACAGTACACCACAAGATTCAGAAACTGTTATGAATTCTCGAGAATTAGCAGAACTCCAAGCTAGGAGAAATGCACTTTCCATTTGCAATTCTATTGTTAGGACAGCTGTTGAACTTTTCTTGAAAGCTCAAGTTGTTGATGGTAAATTTCAACACCATTATCTTTTGTATCATTTTATTAAGCCCTCTTACAAAAATTATTGCCATTATTAAATTTTATGTAATATTAAATCAAAAGCTGTATTACAAAGCAGAATTCATTCTAAATAAATATTTAATTTCTGTTAAGGATTAGACCACAACTAAGCTTTTTTGGAGATCTCTTACATGTTTTCTTCCAGAATGACTTTGAAATAGCTGGCAGCTGAATAGTTAGTGCTCTGGCCTTTATTAATACATGGTTTTCTCTGGTCAACAGTCCATGGGTTTAATTTCCCCCTCTGGCTCAGATATTTGTAGTGATTCGGAATCCTCTCAAACAGTAGACCCAAGTCAAACAGGTCAAATTACCCCTTGAAAGTAAAAAAGACCACTGAGTAGCAAACAAATCCTTTAGAAATAGCAAGCCATATGCATATGACAGTGAGGAAGTTTAGAAACTACCCAAATTTCATACCAATTAGGTATGTAGTTATAAAAAATAGAATGCAGTCTTCAGGTTTTTAATGGTCATTAGGATCAGATTTTAAAGAAATTACTGTCCATGTAAATAAATTATACTGCACAAATAAAACATTACAGGAAGTATTTTAAAAGAATTTAGATAAAAAATATGTTAAGCTCAGATTCAAAGGTTGATCTAATCAGTTTACCATATCCAAATTCTATTCAGATATGCTATTTTGTTTAAGTGAATTTAAACTAGTTTACTATGTTATGGTATTCACTTCAATCCTTTCATAATTAACTTTTGTGTTAATGAAAAACAGCTAATTAGGAATAGCAAAGGCTATGCAAATTTTATAGTGCTGTGCATCATTTAGGTGCAAGCACTGCAGTAACTGCATATCCTGCATATGTAGCATGTACTATGGTTGTTCTGAATTATTTGTTGGAATTGCCTATATGGATAAACTGTGCATGATTTATAGATGCTTTTAATTGCAGATAAATTATAGGTGCGTGACACATGAGCCATTCAATTTTCGAAATCATCAGATAGCTAGGATTTTCAAGGTTGACAGTGTCAAGAATATACCTAGAATACTGAAATGGTGGACAAAAACTAGCAAAAGACAATTAGTTTTGACAGGGCATAGTGAGAAATGTCTCAGACGTATTGTACATAGTAAGGGAAGCCAAACAACTAATTACTACCCAATTGATTGATGGTGCCAGTTGTACAGTCAGTGAATGAATGATGCAAGGTTCATTTAACTGTATTGGTTTTGAGAGCCATTGACTTTTTGAGAGTATTATTGCTCAATGCTCGCCATCAAACTGCACATCTTGCCTGGGCAAGATCACAGAGCCTGGAGTGTAAAGGACAAGAAACAAGTAGCATTGAGTGACGAGTCTTGATTCTAACTACTTAACATTGATGAGAGACTGAAGACATGGCGCCAAGGTCATGAAGCCAGGGAATCTGCATGCCTGGTTGAAACTGTATAAGGCATGGTGGCTCAATCATGCTCTAGGGTATTTTTTAGTGGCAGTGTTTGGAATTTTTAGTGCATATACCAACCTCTCTTAATGCAATTCAGTATGTAGAGTTGTTGAATGATAACCTCCATCCATTTATTCTATTCTGTTATCCACACAGTAATGGTGTTTTCAGCCAAGCAACTGTACCTCTCACAAGTCACAGTTGGCTACTGGCTGGTTGTATGAAAATTCCTCTGACTTTTCTATCATAAATTGGCTTAATAGAAACCCAGACATAAATTCTATTGAGCATCTTTGGGATGTTTTGGAACAAGGCATGAAAGGCCATCTCACAGCACCAACCAATCTTACAGAATTATGGACAGCCTTAGCCAATATTTGGCCAGCTATTGCCATGGAACATTTCCAGAGACTTGTTGAATCTATGCCTCATCAAGTGGTTGTAGTTATTATGGCCAGAGGAGGCACAAGTCATTACTAGGTAGTATCCCTGATTCAGTGGCAGTTCAGTGTAATATACTATTGTATTTCAAACTGCTGTTATGTTATTGTGAAAGAAAGACTACAGAATTTTTAATATTTAATTAAAAAAAAAATGTCTTATTCTCATACAAGTCATCTGACCAAATTGGAAATTAAGGGCATTTAGCATTGCATTTTATTTCAACAGTTTATGGGTACATACAGTTTAAACTTAGCTTTAAAATATAAGTCTCAGTCCAATTAGCACTTGTTTGTAAAAAATGACCACCAGTTAAGTAATATATGTTTCAATTGATTTGATGCTGTACTAGGAGATATTGTGGAGCACTAATATTAACTTTACTGTATAGTTAAAACAATAACAATTTATTATGAAAGATACATAGCAAAGGTCGCCAACAATGACTCATAATACACATAATTTTCCTCAAGAGTTACAGAGAGCGACTGATGTTACAGGTAGTAGCGACTGAAGTGACACTGAAGCATAAACATTCTTAAACATATTGCTCAAAGTTGAAGTATTATAAATATTTCAATAAGCATAAATTACGTATAGTTGCTGAATATACATTATTTAAGTATAGATTATACATAAGGTTATATTATAAAAAGATATACAATAATACAAATGTAAAATAAAAGCATAATATGATATGAATAATTTATACAGTTTGACTCTTATGAATTAATCATTCATAATGTGTATATTAAATAACTAATTAATAATAAAATGCAAAATATTATTTATTAGTTATTGGTAAAAGACATAATTTTGAAATTAGTCTTTTAATTTTGCCTTTTGCAGTTTTTACTATGACTACTTTGACATTTCCATCAGAACCAGAGATAGATTTCATAATTTGACCAATTGCCCATTTAAAGGGAAGCATGTTATCTTCTTTAATTAGAACCATATCCCTTATATTTATATTATGCTTTTTAAATTTCCACTTTTTCCATACTGTTTGAACTAATTTTGTGGTTTTTTAGCCAGGTAGATAAAATATTGTCATTTTTTTCACATAAATTTGGTTCTAGAAATTGAAGTAATAGGACGTCCTATTAGAAAATGACCTGGTGTTAATACTTCAAAATTCTCAAAATCAGAGCATTAGAGAGTTAAAGGCTGAGAATTTAATATGCCTTCAATTTGAGTTGTAATTGTTTCGAATTCTTCTAGAGTTAACTTTGTTACCTACTGCTCTTCTTAAATGGTTTTGAAAGACTTTACACCAGCTTCCCAAAGCCTGCTGAAATGTGGAGCACTCGATGGCTAGAATTTCTGAGTAACACCTTCTGATACAAAATATAATGCTAATTCATTAATAGGACAGGACATTAAGTTTTGCTGACGATTATTTAATCGTCTGCTAAATCAGACTGTGCCCTGCAGAAATTGGTGCCATTATCATAAAAGATGGAAGAACATTTATCCCTATAAGCGAAAAGTCTTTTTAAAGCTCCTTTTAGAGTTTCTGTAGTAAGGTCAGATACAAATTCAAAATGTACTGCTTTAGTAACAAATATTGCAATATAAATTTTTTGATAACTACCTTTTTTTTGGTGTTTAACACATTGCCTGCTTATCATGCGCCAGCGCGTGACGTGTGGTAATGTCTTAGTAGCCAGTCACGCGCTGGCGCGGAATCCACTTTTGATTGTTCATTCTCTAATTTATCTGGCAATGCTTGTAGGGTATTTCTGCTGGTATTGGCATGGAGATATGATTAGAAACTATCTGTAAATATTTAATTTATAGATATAAAATAATAATATTTCATTAATAATTTTAAATGATATTTCCAATTATTAGTATGTTGGCTTCTGAGTATAATCTACTTCGATGTCGAGGCATTAACTATCAACCCCATCTCTAGAGACTGGCAGTCAATGTGTTAAGGTTTATTAAAAAAAGGCCACAAAAGTCTAGACCTGAATTGAAAAATAGAGGGTTGGGTGTAATTCTTTTTGTTGGAAGATTTCCCATTAATTGGTTGTAAATTACTGGATTATTTTTAAAGCATTGTAAGCAGTTGTGGACAGTTTTCCTTGCTAAATCCTTATTTCTCAATGGCCAATACTCCTCACAAAGACTATGTAACAAATTTGATGGACAAGAATATAAATCCTTTTTATGATGGATAATGATGTTTGCCATTTGTGATATTGCCACTAGGGTATATTGTGGAGCATAAATATTAACTTGTGGACTGTATAATTAAAACAACAACAACAATTTTTTATGAGAGATAC
This sequence comes from Latrodectus geometricus, assembly GCA_026290005.1. NCBI lineage: Eukaryota > Metazoa > Arthropoda > Arachnida > Araneae > Theridiidae > Latrodectus > Latrodectus geometricus. The sequence goes on from JAPDSC010103220.1 coordinate 146,849, forward strand.
ATAACAAAAGTTGACGACAAAAGCTTGTAATATGTATCATTTTCCTTAAGAGTTACAAAGAGGTACTTATTTTACAGGCGGTAGCAACTGAAGCATTACTTTAGAATAAACATTTTTAAGGCAGATGTGATAATAGCTTTTATATTTACTTCACTAAAATAGGTTTATAAGAAGATAAAATTCTTTTACAATTAAAATGTTAAATTATGTTTCAATTGTTATGGAATACTTTCATTCTAACAAATGAAATCATATTTTTAATTGTACTTTCTAAATTTCCATCTTATTTTGTGCATATAGGAAAATTTTTATTGATATTAATTTCTATTACAAATGCGAAATTAAAATTAAGAAATGAATCACACAGATGTTGAAGTTAATAAAAAAAATTGTAATTAATATGAGAATTGATAAATTGAATAATCTCAAGTAACCAAGTTAAAAATATTAGTAAGAAATGTAAAAGATATCTGTAATATTAAAAGAGTACATTAATAAATCAATTTAACTGCGACATTATAAATATGTTTTGATTGCTTATAATTGTATAGAGAAAATTTTCATTATTTCCTGTATGTCATTCTAAATGTTGTATACAAATTTGTAAAATTGCATATTTTGTAATTATTTGTCTGTTAGTGTAATTAAATTAGGATTCACATTTTTGAAGACAGGATTGGAGTGTTTTTGATTCTTTGTTTCATATCTTACTACCACTTAATACATATAAAATTAAATAAATTTTGTTTAAAATCTTAGATTGAAATTCTAATATTATTTATTCCTTAATAGCTTTTTTTAAAGAGTTCTATACTTTTGTATATTTTAAAAGAACAAAATTTTATATTAAATTTTAATTTTTATGAAATTTTTAAATTTAAACTGAAAATTACATTTTTAGTTTTATTTTTCTAAGATTAAAGTATTACATTTTTCTATGATATATAAAGAAAGTATAATGTATGGAACTTCATAAATGAATTTTAAATCCTTTTTAGATTAGACTGACTTAATGTAAAAAGTCCAAATTTTTGTCAAATACATATTTTTAAACTGTTTTTTTATTTTTTAAGAAAATATGAAATTTATGTATATTTTTATAGTATAAATTTTTTTGTTGTTAAAATTAAAAATTCTAGAACTATGTATTGCAGATAAATATTTTTATTATTTTTTTCATTTATAGTTATGGTTTTCTTTCTTAGGGTATGAAAGTTTTAAATTTTTTTTACATTATATTTAAATATTTTTTTATTTTTGAAGTATTAGTATAAAATGTTTAATCAGAATCATTTATTTTTATTTTTAAGTGAAATACAATTAATTAATGATATAATTTTTTAGACCCTGATATTCTTTGTGCCTTTGGAACCTCACATGTGGTAACAATGCTCTTGCCACTTATTTTTGCTCATTTGGGACCTGTTGCAACCTCTGACCCAAGGGTATATTCAGCTATGACTTTCTTTTTGATTTTAATACTTATATTAATTGTAGAAGCTAAACATTTACTAGAAATATTATTTACAAACAAAGTTTTTAGTCTTGAAATATTTAACATTTGATCTAAATAATTTTAATAATAATGTCCAATACTTGTTTTTATTTTATTGCTTAGTTTCCTTTATTTCTATTAATGTAATATTTATGCATTTAAATGACTTACACATACTTAACATTGTTACATTTTGATTTCAAATTTAAAATAAAAGAATTCTTGCATTATTTTTTAAAAACTGCAGAAATTTTATTTAAGATATTGATTTTTGTTTCTAGAGTGCTGTACAAGTTTTGAGTATGGTTACTAGTCTGCTCCCTCTTGTAGCAGCTTTAAATAAAAAAAGTCCAAAGCCTTACTCTACAAATGAAAAAACTGCTGAGAATGAAATTGATCGTAATGATGCTAGTTTATCAACTACTTCCAATCATTATGCTATTGTGGAAAGTGATCATCCATATCGTCCTGCTTCCGTTGCTCATTATCGTGTAAGTATCCTCCTCTCGTGTCTTTTTTTTTTTTCGTCATAAATTACTTTGTAGAAATTGTAAAATAAAGCTTAGTTTTTTTTTTTAAAAAAATTCTAATTTTATGAATTTTTTAATTTTACAAATTTTAGGAAATGAGTCTCTTATTGTTGAAATCATCTTTTGCATTAAAAAATTATCATTATTTTTTAATTGTAAAAAATATATGAAAACAAAGGATTAGTTTTTTTTTATGACAGGAAAAAATCATAAAATTCTGTTTGAAGTTTGTTAATAAGTTCTACTATTTATAAATTTATAAATTATGACTGTAATTTCCCTTTAGAAAAATAATTAGACTTATTTAAACTCACTTTTATTGATATAATAAATTTTTAGATACCATACTTTCTGTGTAATCTGCAGTGCTGTGTTATCCACAAGACCTTTTTTTTTTTTTTTTTTTTTTTAATGTTTTGTAGTTGACAGCAACGTATAATCTGCAGCAATTTTTTTTGGCGAATTGTTGAAAATATATACTGCTTATAATGTGGTGACACATAAAATAAAAAATATGCTTCATGACTAAAAATATAATAAATTGTACCAAAAAATATGGATCCAAAAATGCTTTTCTAATAATTCTTATCCCAAAGTGCATTAAAACTAAGATGAAAGCACCAGATTGAGATATTTCCAAAAAGATTGTAATAAAAATTTAATTTTTTTAAAATGATTTTTAGTGTTAAATAAATTTTAAAACAAGATTAAGCATATATTTTGAAAATGGTGATATATTCAATATATTTGTTTCAGTAAAAATTAAATGAAAGAAAGGGATTATTTCTCAACTGCACATTTGATACATTTTTTTCTTTGTGTACTGTGCTTGCTTTTTTTCATTAAAATTAATTTACATTGAAAGAATAAAATTCTGAGAATGTCAGAACTTTATTAATATTTAATTATAGCTAATAAAACTTATTTTTATTGTAAAAACGGGATACTTTTATTAGCAAATTTCTTTGATGTTATCCTAAAAAGCTCTGTTTTTAATGAGGCTATTTTTAGTATTTCAAGCTTAAACAGCTCAAAAGTTATTTGTCTTTATGTAATTTTTTCACAAAGATTGATATTTCATGATTATTATTTAGCTTTAAAATGAAAAGTATGAAAAGTAAAGAATATTCCAATGCTATTCATAAAATTATACAACTGATGATCTGAACAGTTAAATTTCTTTTTATAATTTAAACAAATCACATGGAGTAATAAACTTAATAATTTTAAGCAACATGATAATAGTGCTGGTAAATTAAAATGTCATTCGGTCTATGGTAAGTAAAACTGATAGTTGCCAAACAGCAGCTCAACATCTAATGAAATAAACATAATTTATAATTAATTTTTTTTTAAATATTTGTGTCTTTCAAAATATATCTTAAAAATTTTAATTTAAATTTAAATTTGCAGTGTGATTGACTTAACAATCTAATAGCAATTCTACAAAAATAAAAAAATTCTGGATAGTTTGTTGAAACTGAATAACAGCTGAATAGTTAGCATTTTTGTTCTTCAATTCAACTGCTTTCAGGTTTGATTCCCACCTTGAGCATGAATGTTTGCATATTGGTTTGAACTAAATTATTACCACATAGTGGTTTATTTTTAATTGTAGATTCATATATAATTAAAAAGAATGTGTACATAATTTATAGGTATATTTAACTAAAAATATTATGTATAATATTTATTCAAGCTGTAAATGTAACCACATCCTGGAAAATTTTAATAACTCATGAAAAACGTTGATGATAACTCATGAAAATTCCTATCTTGTTTCATGAAAACCTAAATCTTGAAAAGAAAGTATTTTTTTAGATGAGATAAGCATCTTTAATTTTTACTAGGCTGTTTATCTTTCAGATATTAAAGGTACTCAATATTATCTGTTTTAAATTTTGTACATGAAGATATCCTTAAAGGAAAAAAACTAAATATAAAAAATAGTATGAAAAATTATGTTTTTGAGAATGATTATAATGGGGACAGAAGCTTGTCAGTGTTCATTCACAAAAAATGTAAAATTTTGCACCAACAGAATATTAGTGAAAATTTAAATATATGTTTCTGAGTAAATTAAAGAAGTATTTTAATAAAATATATAAGAGCTTTTGTTTTCTCTCTTTTCTTTATAGCTATTAAAAAGGAATGAAAAGTTCGCTTTTGTATTTTTTTTTACTTTTATTACATTATCATTTATAAATTTAGAGCAATTATAAATGGACAAAACTTACTTAACTAAAATAAACTTATGAATAAATTTGATTCTGTTAGATCATTTAAGTTTTATTATTTTTCACTGATTTTTTTTTTTTATTTAATTTTTAATTTTTTTTTTTTTTATCCTTTTTACTAACTTTATAATAAAAACTTTTCATGTACTTTTTGCACATAGGTTACTTTTCCTCCTAAAGTTCAATGGATTTCATTGGAATTTGATCCACAGTGTGGAACTGCTCAAGTGGAAGACACTTTACAAGTTTATATACCAAGCAAAAACAACTGTGGATCTATTTGGTTAAATAATGCTCAAACAATTAATGTTACTGGAGCCACAGAGTCTGAAGAAGATCAGTATGCACCATATTGGCCAGTATTTAGGAAGTTCAGTGGAAATTTTGACTGGCCTACTACTGCACTTTTGTTACCAGGTAATTGCTTTGAATAATATTGCTTGTTTTTAACTATTTTAATCTTGGTTCTGATTTTCAGTAAACACTTAAATTTCATATGCTTCTTTTTCTTATGTTTAAATTGGTTCTAATGTTGGCTATTTTGTGTATCATCTGATACATATTATCGTCACAAATCAAATGATGGTTAATTTGCATTTAAAAAGAATATCTATTGCTACAGTAAGGAATTTTGAAAAACAAATGATTTTCTTCAATTTATTTTGGTATAAGAGCACTTACAGGATAAAAGTAAAAGTTCACATTAAAGCAATTTTTTTTTCTAATTTCAAGTTATTAATTTTTGTCTTATATTTCTTCAAAAGAATATATTTAAAAAACTCATGTTTTCACTTTTCCTTATATATGCATACAATTCTGTATGTTTTAAAAATAACAATACAGATTATGTTTTGGTTTTATCTTATCTTACTTTTACTATGGTATAAATATGCTTTAAAATGACATCAGTGATTTTAAAACAAAATACTATAGCTGGTATAAGCTGAACTAGATTTTATTTTTAGGAAATGGTTGAATCCAAAAATATTATTTAATATGTATAGTGACAAGTCTAAAATTCTAATAACTTAACAACTCTTTTTTTTAAATCTTTGAAATCGAAGATTGCTTATCACATTGAGTTTCACCATGATGATCAAATTCTATCATCCTTAAATATTAAAGAGGATTCATTACACTATCCTGAAATTTCGGCTGGCCTAGCCTGAGTTGGGAGGTTCCTAGGTCCTGACACCTAAGTGACACCCCAACGAATTCCTTTAGAATAACAGATATTGTTGGTGATTTTTTAATTGCCCTTTTTGGCTTTGGGAATGCCTGGCATCCTTTTTAATTTGAAGGGTGATTGCCTTCGCAATTGCAGCATTTTGGTTGTTCCACTTTATCTGAGGGGCACTCTTTAGTGTTATGAGGTCCTGCGCACTTTGCGCAACGAGGCCTCATATGACACATTTCAGCTATGTGCGTGAATCTCTGGCAGTTGTAACACTGCATCGCCGATTTGGGTCCTTTGTAGTCATTGCACTATCCTTTAGAGCAGGATATATATTAAAAGTTCATTGCAGTATAGAAATTCATTGCGTTGCCAGATTAACTTAGATTATGACCAAACTTTAATCCATATTGTGAGTCCATTGTAAAAAAAGTATTAATCATAAAATTCAAATATTAATATAAATATATATTAATGTGGATACCCTAAATATGTGTTGTTGATGATTCTAAATATGCATTGTAGATTGAAAGTTCCTTCTGCATGTGAATTTTAGTGTTGACATCTGAATTGTTAGCACACTGACCTTTGGTTAAATTGTTCATGGATTTAAATTTTACCTTGGCCTTGGATGTTTGTAGTGTTTCAAAAACAACTTTAAATTTTTGTCCCTGATTTAATTAGCCCTCATGTGCAAAAAAGGATCACTGAGTGACTAACCAAATCATTTGCATATGAGTTTTAGACTACACAACTTGATAATATTTTACAATTAAAATCTAAGCAAGAAATTCTCCAATTGATTTACATCATAAAGGTATCTCTCACAAATATACATTCAAATATTGATGGTTTTGTCTGCATTAATCAATTTATGGGTTTGGGTTTCAAAAAATAAAAAGTATGATAAGTAAAACATTTTTATAGTCATAAAGTTAAAACATCATAACATCCCTGTTACCAAAAAATCCCATCTTTTAAGTATCATTAATGGGGGTATTTATCAAAGCATGACTGCATACACACAACAAGCATAGGAAATCAAAATAGTGGACAAGATATGAAGCTGGTTGAAAAGCATTGAGATATAAAAATAAATTGTAATATTTTTAATAGGAAAAAACTACAATTAAAATGACTGCAGAGCTTAATCAGTATTTGGCTTCTTTAGTGTCAATAATTACTGTTAAGAAGCACTTACATATACAGGCATATACAGAACACCAACAACATAGGAATTATTCCCAAGCCACTTATCCCAAATGTTATTGTCAAATATCATCTACAATGATTCCACTACCATAGTTGATTTATGAGTGTAGAAAATTATAGTATCAGACGAATAGTATGTCATCTTTTACACTGTTTGCAAGAGTAAGATAAGTGAATGTTTGGTTGACAACTTTCAAAGTTTTTGGTGATTATGTGATTCCAACTGTTAAACATGGTAACAGATTTGTAGTTTTATGAGATCAAAATTTATGGTACATTAATGTACTTTTTTTGCACAAAAACCATTGTACATTCACCATCAATGAAATTGGTGAAATGTCCTGATGAAATTGGCATTCATCAGAAGGTATTGATATAAAAATCAATGCTAAATTAGAAATTATCTGAAAGGAAGTAATTTCTAATTTAGCATTCATTTTTATTTTTGTATTCCATTCATTTGTTCACTTTGTATTGTATTTTCATTTGAAATTCTAATATATTTAATTGTAGTATGTATATAGGTGGTTATCAAAATAATTCAAATACCTTTGATTTAAGAAGAATCCTTCATTAGTATTGTATAGGATGATCTTAGTATAATATAACTTGGATTGGCCTAAAAGTTAATTCTTATAAGTGCTGAATAGCATTTAAAGAAATATTATATCATTCTTCATGGTGATTTGGAAGTTCTGAGTGAAATGATGATGGAGGATACTGATTACATTTAGAGAATTTTAAAGTAGACTAGAATGTTAAATTATTTTGTGGCTAGGTGAATATATGATCTTGTAGATATTTTACTTCATTTGTATATTCATCACACCATAATTGGATAGGTCTTACTGAATGGATATGTGCATTATCATCTTGGAAATTCCTTCCCCTACAGGATGGAAATTTTGCATCATAGGATGGACTAGGTCATCTAAAATTTCTTCATGCTTCTCCCCAGTGATCTTTTCTTTTAGGATTATGATTGGTCAAACAGAAAACTAAGACAAGATTTCTCAAATCACTAAATATAGTTAAAATGAAGCATCCGATAATTAAAATCACATTGTTTATCTTATTTGAAATGTATGTAGGAGTTAAAAAAATTAATGTTATTTATGTCATCCAGATTCTCATATCTTTCATCACTGTATTTTGCTGATAATTTCATTATAAAATTATCTTTTTTTAGGAAATGAAGTTGTTTTTTCACTTGAAACTGCTTCTGATTATGTAAAAGATGACAAGGCATGTTTCTTTGGTTTTCGTTGTCAAGTTGTTGGTTTTGAATGTCCTCGAATTTCTACTGGTAACAATATCGAAAGTTGGGAAGGTCTAAAGCATTTAGAGCGTGAACTTGCTTATTTAGGCGGCATGTGTGCTGCTTCTTTGATGAGGCGTGATCTTATTCTTCCACCTTGTAAGTATTATTTGATTGCACAATTTTTCTTTAATATAAAGCCAAATATTTTCTCCTGTTAATGAATAAAATTATAGCATAGATACTATTAGCATTTTAAATCCTTTTAAATGGTCTGTACTTCATATTCTTGTTTCACTAAATTTCTTTAGAAATTTCTGAAAATAAGTTTTTTTTTTTAAATAAAATATATATTTCTACAGTTTTTATTATTTTTTATTCTTTAATCCCATTTATATTTATTTTGTTGATATTTTATCAACATCAATAAAATAAATTAGGATAAAAGACATTTAACCATAAATACGTCATAATAGTAGAGCCTTCTTGTATAAAAAAATAACCAGAGTGACAAATGAATCAAATCAATTAACAATAATTTGAAAGCATCATTAGAAGCAATATTTCAATGCTTTGAATCTTTTTAGCTGAATTTTATATAATGAATCATTAAAATACCCATGAGATTGAGTTTTAAAAATAAATTTATTTGAGATTTTCTAAAATTGAATTAATTTATTAATTGAGTTGTGAGGAACTTTTTGTCTACTGTTTGACATTTTTCTAGAAACTATAAGTAAATTTTCTTTGATCAATGTAAACATTTGTTTATTTCAAAAATTGATTTTGTCATATTTTACTTTTAATTGGAAAATGAGTTTATGTAATTTGTAACTAAACTTTAGCTGTTAAATATAAAAATATTATTTACATATAAAATTATTGAAATTAACGAATATTGTATTTTGTAATAAATATAATTTCGTGGTATTAAAAAAATAATTGATACTTGAAAGTGTGTAAAAGTATGCATCAATACCTAGTATTTTTTTCTTAATGTTTCAAAATCAGTAAAAGATTAGTTAAATTATCCAGAAAACAATGAAGATATTGACTTAGCACAAACAAAATGGTTAAAAAATTATTTAGCTGTTATATATTGTATGAAAAATTTATCAGTACTTGTGTTAATGCCTTCTATCTTTTTATTGATGTATAATTTTGTAATTCTGATAATTCCATTATTGTTGGAGAATTGAAACTGATAAATTAAATTTTTTATAATTTATTTTGATAAACTAATAAATTTTTTTATATTTTGCAAATTTTATATTTTTAAATGTTTTTGCTATTTATATTCCTTTAAAAATGCTTTTATTATTTCATAGCTTCTGTTGGTGAAATTGAGGAAGATATGGAGTTAATTGAAGAACTAGCTCAACAGGTATTGCAAAAAAATTTCATTGTTTTTTTTATTGAAAAATAAATAGTGTAGAATATTTTTACTATTTTGAAAGTTTATGAAGTATTTTTCATGCAGTTTCATAAACAAGGTCTTATAAATTTATTTTTCAAATTTTTTTTATCATTAATTGAAAATTATAAAAGGTCATTATGTTTTCCTTGTTTATATATATATAATATAATAATTTTAATTATGGATTTTCCATTATATATATAGGTGTATAAAAATCATTCTACGCTTCTGTCAAAAGGATTTGCATTAGCTCATCCTCCTACCATCCACCAAGCATTGGAAGGAGTTTTACCATTTAGCAGCCAATCAAATGAACACTCATTTCTGAAAGATTTTGTATCTTGTGTTCAGGGTACTAGTGGAGGAAGATTGGCCAGGTAGTTAATGTTAAACTTAATAAGTTTCTAATGATAATAATATGAATATTCTCTTATATATATATATATATATATATATATATATATATATATATATATATATATATATATATATATATATATATATATAACCCTATTTCTTCAACATAAAAGATATTTTATTTAACAAAGAAATGTTAGAAATCCTTCATATAAATTATATTCGATGAGTGCCAATCAATTTTGTCATTCTTATAAAACCAGTCTACTACTTTTAATTGATTAATAATGTTTGTTTATTGTATGTTATAAAATTATTTTTTTGTATTTGAGAAGGAAAATTATTTAATGAATATGCATTCTTTAATTGCTCTAATATCTAAATGGTTTTTATACAGTATTTAAATATTCTAGTGAGCTAATATGGAGCATTCTAAAAGTATACAAGTTTCGTTTTGTATATAATTGTTAGAATTCAAGATGGGAGTTTTGTGGCTTATTTCTTTGTGTAACATGAAAACTTTCTATAAATAATAAATCTGAAAAATATGTAATGAATGTCTTAAAATAGTTTGTCATAGTTTTATATTCATTAGGTATTATTCTGAATGCGTCAGAATTAAGGTTAGTGACCCAAATATTGTCCTGAAAAAAAGTAAAGATTAGAATTTTTGACAATTAAATTATGATTACTCAAATATTATATTAATACATACTGTTAGTTTTTTAAAATAATTACTTGAGTGTGAAAAATTTTTTTCGCTTGACACTCATATAATGTTGTAATTAATTTAATTGGATTTTGACAAAGGGGTTTTTTTTTTTTTTAAAATTATTATTATTATTATTATTAAAGGCTTTAATATGAGAAGTTTGTAATGATGGTAATTCTATTAGAATAAAATATTTAATACTATAATGTTATTAATTTCATTTTTTTTCAGGTTATTATTTTTTTGTTATTTCTGTTGCCTATTTAAGCTCAATCATTTTTATTATACTTTTATCATGCTGAAATAAATTTTTTAGGTGGCTGCAACCAGAATCCTATGTAGATCCTAAACAATGTGAACTTCTTTGTAGTCAAGACGAATTAAAGTGTGGTTGGCCTGCTACTATAACTGTAATAACAAAAGATCAATATGGAAAAATTGTTCATGCTCCATCATTAAAAGTATTAAAGCTTATAATCTCTCTATACTTTTAAAAATGTTTCCTTTTAATAGCTTTCTTAAATAATGATATTGTAACATACAGTTACAATATCATTATAAAGTGTGCATTTATATTGAATCTTTAGTAGTATTTTTGATTCACTGAAGAAATACTATGAGTGTATTGTCTATTAATTGTTTACATATTAATTTTGCTAAAATTTCTCTAAAAATCACTCTAAAATTTTGTAAGATAAATATATATATGTTCATTTTTTAAAATTTCATTAACCTATGCAAATTTTTTAACCTATTATTTTTTAATTATAACCGCATTATTCTTTTACTTCATAGGTTGAAGTATTAGCTGTGCCAATGAACTTGTATGATAAAGAAACTGAGGCCACCATACCTAGTCGAAAATTGGCTAAAGTGAGCAAACCAGAAACTGGTTTGTTAACTTTTGGGGGGCATCCTCCTCCTAATTTAGAAGTTCCATATGAAATATCTGTGAAGGATAAAATGTTTTACTATGCAATTACTGTGATGAAGGTTAGCTTCTATTTTATATTACAAAGTCACTAATATTTTCTTATAGTGTATAATATAATGTTTTTTAGATTGAACTTCATTTCAAATCAATTTCAATGCAGAAAAAATGTGTTTCCCTATCAAATCTTAAGAACCTTAAAAGAAGAGAGAAATATCTTTTGTTTTTTTGTCTTATCAATTTAAAAGTTTCAGTTATTTCTTATTTTCTAATACTTAATTAAAGCAAATATAAGAAGACAAATTACATTTGACCATGTTTTATACAAGGTGATGCAGGTTCACATAAATTTTGTTAATTTTTTAAGAATAATTGCATTGTAAAACTAAAATTTAATTGTACATTTTATATTATAAATATTACACAGATTTATATTATTTTGCTGACTTGAGTATTTTAAGCAACTTGGTGGTTAAATTCAATTTATAGAATACTATTACAAACCAGATTCAATGTTTTATTCAGTAGTGTATTTAATTTGATTGTCTCTTTATAATCATGATAAAATTATCCTCACTATAGTCAAATTATTAGATAATATTCTTTAGAATGAACGATTTTAAGTTTGGCTCTAGAATCTAGAACCAGTGAAAATTGGATGCTGTTGCATAAATGTTTACTTTTTGAGATAGATTCTTGAGAATGCAACAGAGTTCCTCTCTTATTAGATGTGAATACAACTTACTACCAATCGTATGTCCTTCAAGAAATTTGTGTATTATGAATGTTCAAATGTTTTACATTGGCTAGATGTATCTACTACTTTGTTTATTTATGTTGAATCTTTGTTTACAAGTATCTATTACTTTGCATCTAATCTTTATTTATCTAGAACTCACCACATATTATAGTAATAATATAGTGTTCTTCTGGGTGTATGGCTCTAAGTTCAACCTAAACTGTTGAACAATAATAGGATGAATAGCATATTTTTGCCATATATATATATATATATATATATATATATTCAGGTGATATGCTTGGCAGTTTTTTGAGTGTGGCATATGAGTATAGCCTATAATCATTTAAAAGTTCCTGTTGAATTGAAATGAGATGGATAGTTATATCTTTTATTTGTTATGTTATAACAACTTTCAGCTGCAGGTTTATAACTATTCAGTGTTAAAATAATGTTGTGTCAAATATTTTATATGTATAAATGAATCTATACTAGTTGTTTGTAAATGCATGCAGAAACAAATACAATGTAACCAAATAAACATTTTTTAAGACTTGTTTTTCACAATTCTCTGCACAGTGAAAAGTATGTTGCAAACTTTCAAGACTCTTTGAAGAATATTACAAAAATTTTATTTTTTAATTGCATTTTAGCTACATTTATCCTCATTAAAACTAAAACAACTGTGCTTACAATTATTTTAATTTCATGTATGTAAATGGTACATCAAATATTTGATAATGCTGAAAAATGCTTGATTCCATTGAATTTAAATCTTTTAATGTTATGTAAAATAAGTATTAATAATGTAATTATAAAGAATAAATAATATTTTTTTACTCAAACTAGTCTAAATGTACTTGTGATGCATAATGACAACAATATAAAAATCAATATTATTACAAATAACGTTAAATAAAATGTGTAAAACCGTTGATATTTATTTGAATGAAATTAATTTACTTTTGAATTTGTTTTATTATTATTACAGTGCTAAACCCTCTGAAAATTCTGATAACAATCAGACTTAACGTGTATACCTCTAGTTATCTGCTAATCTAATTTGTAATGTGTATAACTAAAATATATATTTAATAAAGGGAAATTATTGTCATTTGTTTTGCATTGAATAAATATTTCTAACTTTTGGAATAAATCATGTTATTTAATGAAACAAAATGTTTAATTTAAAATGCTTCTGAAAATTTTTATGCTTACTTATTGGAATGATTTTTATGGCATACTTTTCATTAGATTTTTATAATACTGTGTCATTGTTTTTAATAACAATTCATAATTATTAATTTCACTAAAATTAAATTTATCAACTAATTATGATAAAAAAATGTCTTATTTTTATTATAATACATATATTATACTTTTTTGCAGGAATATGAAAATTATTCATTTGAAGAACTTCGATATGTTTCTCCTGCAAAGAAACGCCTGATTGAAAATATGCTTGTCCGTACTAATACAGATGGCACTTACACAGCTAATTGGACACCTGGTTCTACTGGATGGTACCTATTAAGAGTAGTCATTGATGGATTTGATATTGGTAAAAAAAATATTTTAATTGCTAAGCTGGTTATTTCTAAGAATGTTCTGTGAGTTAAAAGTTTTTTTAAAAAAATGTAACTCTTTTTTTATATCTAGAACACAATTCTTTTTTTATAAATATTATTTAATAATAAACAATTTCCAAATTATAATTAATTTTTTATTGATTTCTTCGAATAAAAAGTATTTTTGTATATGCTTTCTTTTTCTTCTTTTTTTAATTATCTTCCTCAATATTTTTCTTTTTCAAGAAAAGATTTTTTTTTTTATGTTTAACTTTTCAATGATTATATCTATCAACTATTAAGAGTCTTATTTCTTTATTTTATTGTGTTGTAATCAAATTATTATGACAAATATATGAGTAAATTGTTTATCTAATTGGCTTACATATAACAACTGTTATGACAATTAATAAGTTTCTTAAAAACAGTCTGCATGCTATTTATTTCATTTGTTAATTCATACTAGTTTGCTTTAAATCACAATTTTTTTTTTTTTTTTTATCCAAACCACATACTTTGAAAATACATATTTTTTAATTATTGTATGGTTTATTTAGTAGTTTGAAAACTAAAAAATAGCTAAAAGGAAAACAATTCATTGAAATGTTTTACATTATTTAATAAAGAAAATCTAAAACACTACCGAATTCACAATCAAATTGGGTTGTAATCAAATTATTGTTTTCATAATTTCTTATAAAAATGAATGTATTTTATGGTTCATGGTTAAAACTTAAGAAATGTGAATGTAATTATAAAACATGTGTGGAACTTAAAGAGCTATTGCAATAAATAATCAAGTTTAGTTGCCTCATCTCCTTTAAAAAATATAATTATAGTTATGAAAATATTTTGTTTTCTCGTAAAAAAGATTAGTATGAGGAAAATACATTTTTAATTCATTATTTTAATATCCCCATGAATATAATAAAGAAATATACTGTTTATTAAAGCATAATTGTATGCATAGGCCCCTACTTTAAATTAGAATTCAAAAACACATACACATTTTTTTCATCTTTATTTCAAATTACCAATAAAATTCAGATATCTGTAAATACAGTACCACTGATATATATATATATATATATATATATATATATATATATATATATATATATGTATGTATGTATGTATGTATATATATATCATAAGCTTATTGTATTTATTTTTCACTAGAAAATGTCATCTGAAGATTTACTCTTAAAATTTTATTTAGTAAATTTTAACTGAAATATTTAATTTTACTTGCAGCAAGTACTCAGCAAAAATCTGTTGAAGTTAAAGAACCACCTCAGGGTTTACTCATACCAACAAAACAAATAGCTCCTAAAACTCCTCAACAACCAAATCGGGTAAGTGATTTAAAATAAGATAATATTTCATTTTTATTTAAATATTTAATTACTAATAAGTCCTTATTTTTTACTTTATTATGAGCTTTGCGCTTATTTTTTAGATTAGAAAATTTGCTGCTAAATTTAGTGCTGGTTTGAGAGTTAGAAGCCACCCCTCTTTGCAAAGTGAACAAATTGGTACAGTGAAAGTGAATGATGTTGTGAGCTTCTTAGATGAGGTAAAAGTTTTTTGATTTGTTCATTGTTGACTACTTTGCTTAAGATTTGATAGTCATATGCTTAAATTTTAATGTTAAGGCAAAAGTGTTTCTACTGTCTAAATAGTAGAGATGAATTCCTTGTGAGCAATCAATGCATTAAAAATTATAGAACAATTAATGTTATATCTTAGTTTTCATCTGTTCTAGTTTTATTAAATTCATGATAACTAATTTGTACAATGATATTACTTTTTCATCATTGTATTTAAAATTAAAAGAGGTGAAGGCAAAAGCTAATTTTTTAAAATGCCTATTTATGTTGTTTAACTCAAATCTTAAAAAATTCTTTAATTATCTTAGGAAATTGCATATTCAAAACTATGAGGGGTTTTTTTTTTTTTTTTTTTTTTTTTAATGTATGGAAAAGTATTTCTAAAATTGTATAAACGAAAATATGTAGCATACATTTGCAAATTTGAGTATCTGGTGTAATAATAATATTTGTGTTAAAAGCTATTAAAATGAGATTTTGTTATGTGAATTAAAAATATGCAGTATTTTTCATATTTATTTTCACTTATAGTTTTGTGTATGTAACAATTTTTTTTAAAATTATGTGGGACTATTGTAACTTATTATAAACTTATTATGTAAAATCATAAGTTATATAATGCATATTCAATTAATCTTTTATTAATACAATTCATTAAATATCCATTTTACTATTTATATATGATAAATTTTGAATAGTGAATAATTACATAGCTTAGCATTGTCTAAAATCATTTGATTTTTCATAATAATAAGATGAAATAGATTTATTCAAATTTACTTAATTCTGATTTTTAGTCCACAATAAACAACCAAGTCATAGTGGTAACCAACCATGAGTAGCCAAAAGATAACCATAATGCTTTCTCTTTTGACTTTCATTTCTGAATTTGATAAACTGTATAATATTAAAATATTCCTTTTTTCAATGTAAACATAAATTTTTTTTAGCAATTTTTAATTTACTGAAAGTAAGGAACATGCCAATACTTCTTAGGATAAAATGTATTACCTTACAATCTTATATCTCTAAATTGCCATAAAATGAAATTATATGTTAACAAAAGTATATGGAGCTGCAATGAAAAACTCAATAAAAAAAGAACATTGCAGATATGGCTTGTCATCAATGAGAGTCATATATTGCAGAATTCATATAGAAAAAATCCTTTGTGAAAGATCAGCCTATAAAAGACTCAAATAAGCTATACAAACTATATGTAGGTAGTTTAACTTAAACTGTAAAAATTAAATACAAATTTAACTCTCTTTTTAATAAATTCAATTTAATTAGGCCTCAGATTATTTAATTTTTGAGTGAAAAATTTATTAATAGGATCAAATCTATTGTTTTATTTTATTTTTTATATCTTATATTCTGCTAAAAAAATTTACCATATTTGTAGTGAATCTTAGTTTTAAAATTTCTAATTTCAAATGAATTTGACCCTAATTTGTGTTCTTTTATTCTATGATTTATTATAAGTTGTATAAAAACAAATCTGATTTAAAAAAAAAAAAAAAACAAACAAACCCAGAAATATAAGATAAGTTTAATTTCTAATGAAATTTCATGGTGAGAAAAACTTATTTTAAATTTAAGATTTCAAAACATCATTAACTTCTATACTTTTTAGTTTGTCTTATTTATATTATGTAATTTTTCAACTAAATTTATATTAATTATGGATTAGTATAATGCTACAAAGCTTCTAATTATTTATTTTCATTTTTTAAATTATTAGTTACAAAATGAAGACGGTGTTTGGGTTCGACTCAGTCCTGAGACAGTACGGAAGTATTGCCAAAATGGTTTTACTGAAGCTTGGTGCTTACAGTACAACAAACATTTAGGAAAAACTCTTTTGATTCCATTAGAGGTTTGCTATTAGTTTTCTGTCTTTTATATTTATATATATAAGATGATTATAATTGTATATTAAAAAAACTATATTTGACGTATATAATATTTATGGGAGAAAACTTTTCAAAATTCATAAAATCTGTTTTTGATTGTGCAATTTGAAATTACAAATCAGAACTTGTTACATGAGATAAATTATTATTGTCTCATGAGAGAAATATGAATCTTATATAGTTACTAATTTTAAAATTAAAGGATCAGTTTAATTGTCTTGTAACATGGGGATTTAGAGAGAATGATATTTATATACACATTAGCTTGAATGTATGCATTGAAAAAGTTTAAAATATTTTAATTTACATTCTGTTTATTTGTCTTATAATTTAACTTTCTTGGTGCAACTTTATTATTAAGCATATATTTTTCCAAATAAATTATTATATTCATCATATATTTAATTTCTTGAAAAATATATTATTTGCTAAAATGCTATATTCTAAAGTTCTCTTTCCAATAAATTAAATGTATAAAATACTATACTCTGCCATAAGTTTGAAAAGAATTAATATGCAAACATGTATGATAAAAATGTAATTCATTTGATTCACAAAACTATCATATAGTAAGCAAGAATAATTTTTACTAATACATATTACTGATACATATAACTATTTATTCTTTGTTTAATGCTATTAAGTTGTAATTCATGTTTCAGATATTAAACTAAGCAATTATTTATATATTTTT
>JAPDSC010103220.1:174698-216617 GCA_026290005.1 Latrodectus geometricus
GGTTCAAATCTTAGTTATATCTTAAAATCAGTGTAAATGAGAATTATGTGTGATTTTTGTTTCAACTGTAAATATGCAATTAATTTTTCTTTATAGTGAGTCTTCAGTAGGTTCACATTTTAGTACTATTCTAAAGGATCTGTCTCAAACTGCACCTACAGGCTGCTTAGGTTGTATTTCACAACGAAATACAATCAGTCCCATTAGCACTCCAGGAACACCTGGTACACCTGCTACACCTGGAACTCCTAAAAAGGTAAAGCATTTTATTTATGTTTAATCAAAATAGAAATGTAATATTTTGTTACTTATAATAAATATACAAATACATATTTATTTAATATCAAGTTTTTTGTATTTTTTAAAATCATCCTGATTGGTGTAAAATTAACATTGAAATATATTTCTAAACTCTGTTAATGTATATTGTAAGCATTTTTATTTTTTAAATAATAAATTTTTTCCTGCCATTTTAAATATATATTAAACTTTTTGACATTTTTCATATGAAATTTGCTCTAATTCTTATTTTTGATCATATTGAAATGCAAAATGTTGCTGATGATTACTGGTATTGATAATTTTTATTCCATAATTCATATTACCAAAATAAATAGAATAAAGTTACGATTTTCAAGGTAGCATAGCAAAATAATTTTTTCTTGGAGATTCATTTTACTTAAACTACGTTTGACATTATGTCAAATGGTTACAATATCCCATGAATTTTTAGTTATTACTTTTGTATTTATTCATGTAATTTTCAAATTCTCTTCAAATAATTGTAAAGAAATTGCAAAATATTATCAGTTTTATAAGATGAGTTTATTTACAAATGAAATTTTAATATTTTAAAGTAGAAATGATTTAAAATGGATTAAAGAGTGTTTTCATTTAAGTTCTTTTGTATTAATGTTTATTAACATAAAAAGTAAGCCTGTAATTTTTATCTGTATCTTTTATGTAATTTTTATAGGTAGTTTTTATTCATCCTTCATGTTTCCTATTTCTATGTTCTCTTATGCCTATAGAAATGAAAAATGATATGATATTGAAATATTAGTTTCATTTGTAACTCACTGATATATTTTAGTTGTGTGTTAATGTTATATTACTTGAATTTTCTTTATTTAGGAAGCAACCAGTATAACCACAACAAAAACTGTGACACAAGCAGGAACTCAAACTAGCCCTGATGAACCTCTAGTTTGCAATCATTTTAATTTTAGAGAAGTAAATAATAGGGAAGAATCTGCGACTAGAATATCTCCAAAATTGCCTAGAAAAGAGAGACCATCACGGCAAATACGAACAAAAAGAGAGAGGGTAAAATCTCCAGCATCCCTTCGGGAAACAACTGAAAAGTCAAAAGAAAAAAATGTGGGGAAAGAAGCAATAAAAGAAGCTATGACACCATCAATTGCAGAGTGTCTTCGAGCTGTGTTTGCAGCATTCCTTTGGCATGAGGGCATTGTTCATGATGCAATGGCTTGTGCATCATTCCTAAAATTTAATCCTACTCTTCCAAAACAAATCACTAGTGTACCTCATGTTGCTATTAGAGAAAAAAGAGAACACTCACCCTTAACTAAAGAACAAAAAGCTAGATATAGACATTCTGTTGAAGTAGCTAGTCCAAGCTTATTGACTTTCCAATATTTTGAATCTTTTTCACCAACATCATTCAATGCCAATATTTATAAAAACAAACTTAGAAGAACATCAGTAGCAATAAAGGAGGATTCAGTTACCGAGGCTTCCAAACAAGTTCAAGGGCTGAATGAGAAAAATGATAGCAACACTTGTTCAAGCAGCCCTCAGACCAGAAAAATTAGTGCAAATGAAAAATATCAGTTGCCACAATCTCTTCAACATTTGGTGATATTATGGGAACATATTTCTTCTTCTAGTCTTAGAATTATATCTCAGCAACTTGTTTTGCCCAGCCCAGTAAATAGTTCAAAGACTTATCAGAAGGCAGAGAAAGAGCGCAATAATCGAGACAAGGATAAAAAGGTTAAGAAGAAAAAGGAATGTCGTGCTGGAATGAGTGTAAGAGGTAACTTTCTTGCTGAAGCAGGTGGTGGACCGTTTGCTGCTGAAAGGGAGAGTATGTGTGAGCTTTGTGGAAATTTCTTTCCTCATCCAGTTACATACCACATGCGACAAGCTCACCCAGGTTGTGGTGATCATGCTGGTGGTAAGGGCTACAACAGTGGTGGTAACTTTTGTGGTGGATGGGCTGGAAATTGTGGTGATGGTGGGATTGGTGGAAGTAGCTGGTACTTAATCTGTGATCGATGTAGGGAAAAATTTATACGTCAAAAAGGGCAGAGCTTAATTAAAGAAAAAGTGAAAAAGTCTAGAAAAAAAGCATCTCCTACTAAACTTCTTTCTCCTTTACCTCCTATGGAAACTCACCAAGTAATGAAAAATAATGCTTTATTTTTATTAGAACTATCTTCTTCTGCTTCCTCCTGTCTGCCAACTAATGCCGCAACTCCATCTAGACTCTCACTTTACAATAGTATGTCTAGTGTGTATGAAGAGAATGGTTTTTATGACATTTCTCCCCTTCATTTGGCATCCTTCCAATGTCTTGATGTGCTTGGTGTTCAACAACAGTACAAAAATATGATAGGGGAGGAATTCTTGTCTGAAGATGACATACGAGCTTTACAAAATGGTTCAGAAAATCTTGGACTTGGTACAAGTCTATCTAATTTATCCCCTGGGATTATGCGTTCTCTGACAATGAATGGAGGAGTTGACCTACAGTTAGTTAATGCAAAAAGAGAACGAAGGAAATCAAAGGTTAAAGAGGGTGACAGTAAAACAAGGACGTTTCATCGATCTATATCTGTGGGTCTGACATCAAGAGACTGGAATAAGCAAGAAAGTGAAGCAAGTGGAAATGAATGTCGTATTATCATGACAAGAAAAAGAAATAATAGTAGTGGATGTGAAGGTAAATTTTTTATTGTTTTCAGTAAATATTTTGTTTTAATGAATTAAAAAAAAATGTGTGCTGGTTGTTTGGTATCATGCTACTTACAAAATAAGGTTGGTTGTTATGTAGTGTAAGTTCTAAAATTTTTCATATAACTTCATTTTATATTTAAAAATGCAATCTACTTCAAACAATATGAACCATGACTTGCTCCACTGTTTTAAATTGGATTTTTTACCCCCCTAAAATTTATCTTGCATTTGCTTTTTTTTCTTTTTGCGCCTTTATATAAAATAATAAATTTGTTTTTCTGCTGCATTAGAAAAATGCATGAAATTTATGTATTCAATTATATCTGATTTTTCCCAATTAAAATTGAATTTCATTAGTATAACATGAATGGTTCATAGGCATGTTTACACTGTATTTCTTATTTTTGTTCATTTTAACCATCTAAACTTTATAATCTATAAATTTTGAAATTATTTGCAGACGCACAAATAATTATGCAAATTGTTACGTCTGAGTGATGAAATTTCTATTTTACCTTTTTTAAACTGTTTCTAGCTACCAGAAACAGAGGGGGGGGGGAATTTATTTAATTTTATCTACTTTCCCTTTGTATGTATGTAAGTTTTATGCATGCATACATGTATGTATGTGTTTTTTTTTTTTTCTTTTTTCCCCCATATTTTCGTCCTTTTGATTCATATTACTTGTTACTTATGAATTTTTCAAAAATTTCAAAATTAATATCCATACAACTTTTGAATGTTTGTACCTGAAATGCCAGTGTGTCCTTCACTTTAAAATTTGGATAAGAAAAATTATTAAATAAATTTTAGTATTTTTTACCAAAAAAGAATCTTATTATTATCCAAATATAAGTTAAAATTTTTGTTTGTAGAAATAATTTATGAATCCTTTCAATTTAGATTCCAAAAGATTAAATTTCAATTTGTCATTCTTAGCACATATAAATATTTTGTGGAATTTCTGTATCACATCAATAGGACCTCTTTTATAATAGGATGCCCTGTATCTGATGCCATGAAATTAAAAATAGAGTTTGAAATTGTCTCTCTTTTGTTGTCACCTAATTGTCCTATCATTTTTTCCAATTTTCCATTTCATTTTTTTCCATTTTTTATTCTCAATAAAACATTTTTATTGAAAAAAAATAATTATTGTATTAGTAGGAGAATAAATTCATGCAACTGCTTAAACATGTCATTCACTGTATTATACTTACTTTAAACTTTAATATTGTATATATTTTACACACATTTGGAAAAAAAGTGATTCATCATTTAATTAACTTAAAAAAAAAGAAACCATGTATTAATTTTTCTTAGATTATTTTTCAAATGCCAAGAAATTTAATTTTTCCTAATATTTTAAGTAATAATAATTGTCAGTTTAACATTTCCTCAACTTTTTTTAATAGCAATTCATTGAAGACTAAATGAATTGCTATGAAAAGTTGAATTAAAAATTTTTGCTGCCAAATTACCTAAAATTTAAGTTTTATTTTGATACATTTATCTTTATTTTTTGTATTGTTTTGCATGCAGTTTCTTAATTGAATTTTCAATTGTATTTTTGATTTCTTGTGATATCCATGCAATAGCTACTTGATCCTTTTTATCAGTCATCATGAAAGTACTTTTAGGTTCTTCATTGATTAGTCTTATTTTTTATTAAAAGTAAATTGAATTCTAGAAAAGAAATCAAGAAAACCAAAACATTTTTATACTCAAAATTTAAATTACAACTTAAGCTATAAATAGCCTTGCTAGCAGCAGTTAAATAGCTAATGCTCTTGCTTTTAATTAATTGTTTGAGGTCATTTATATTTGTGCTAGTTTTTAATCTTATTAAAATTGAAGTTTTGAATCTTATTTAACCCAGTCTAAATTCTTGTGTTTAAAAAACATTTGTAACAGAAAAAACAAATAAAAAATATAAATATTTGTTGATATTTTTAGAGCATTTGCTTATTAATGCTGTAATTTTCTATTTCAGATAATAGTCCTTCCTTTCTGTGTCAACCTTCCGCTGCACTGACAAAACTGGTCTCAATATTAATGGAAAGACCTGTCATTTCTCGAAGGCCAGTCATGGCTTTCATTTTACAGCAACATGATTTGGATAGCTTGCAGTTGGCTATGAAGCAAGCCCTTCGAAAAGCAGCTTGCAGAGTGTATGCATTACAGGTGAGCTCTTCAGTCAGCTTAGCAAAAATCAGAAATTAATATTGTATTTTTTCTTTTAAGTCAAATAAAAAATATCAAGAAAAAAAACATTTTTATTAAAATTTATGATTAGTGTAACTAAAATTAGTTAATTAATTTCAGAATATATTTAACTATTCATAAAACTTTATTTCTCTTGCTCATTTTGTAAAATTGTTTAAATTAATTGTGTACTTACCCAAAATAAATGAATTACCATTGTATGTAACATAATGAACCATAAACTTGTTGGAGTGTTTAACTAGTTCAATTTGTTTAATTTTATCCATTAACCCCTTCGCGCTGACTGTCACGTCTACGTGCCAGCAACGAACACACTGACTTCCTGGCTGACATGCAGGCGTGCCAGAGCCTTTTCCCGTTCAGACCCGACTGTCACATATTTGTGCCAGTGTCCTGGAACATTTTAAAAACTATATTTTCTGCCACAAGATGGCACTGTATGTCCATATGGTTTCAGATACATGTACATTAGATCTTTTACTCGAAATGAGAGTAGCATAACTCACATACACATGTTTTTGATTATATAAACAAAAGAGGAAATAAATGTTTCTGAATGGCCTGCTTTATGACGTCTCTTTAAATTAACAGATGGTAGTTGTTTATTGTAAGTAGAGAAGTTTTATTTTCACTTAAGCGTTAGGTATTTTGGTTTGCAGTTTTTAGAAAATAATTAGATCTTGTTAGACTTGAATTCTTTCTGTTTTTACCATTGCAATGTCGAAGCGTCGAAAATGTTGAACAGTGCATGAAATAGCAGAATTGATACAAAATATTTCAGATATTGATTCCGAGACAGATTCTGATAGTAGTTATAGTGATACTATGATATATTCTGATCATAAAGAATGTGGTGTTGTTATTTTGGAAATTTCATGGATTTAGGCTTAATAGCAAAAAGCCCCAGGCACTGAACAGACGCTCGCGTAAAATACTCACGGTCTCTGAGATAAGCGCCCGTTTGGGCTAGCTGTCACAAAGGGGTTAAAAATAATAATTCCGCGAAAAATGTAATTGTAATCCAAAGTAGTTTATTTATATGCAAAATAACTTTATTTTAACAGGCTTTAAATTGGTTACTCCGTTGTGTTACCCAACCTATGTCTCTACATGACTTGCTGTGGTGTTTTGTGGCTGCTCTGTCTCCTGCCCCTTTTGATAGAAGTGAAGAAGAAGGTGAAGAGGAAGGTGAAAAAAAGGAATATGATGTTGTATGTATTTATCTTATATAATTTATGTTATATCTCTTAATTTCTTAAAAATATATATGTCAAGTATGTACTTGTCTTGTATTTCTTTTAGTATTAAACAAATTTTGTAATTTTCGATTAATAGGTACTTAACATCAATATCTGAATTCTATTAACTATAGTATATTTAAGTGTATATTACTTGGCTAATTAACTAGTTTGATTTATAACTTTCATTGTAATAGAGTTGTAAGAAAAAAATTTGAAATGCTTTAAAAGCTTTTGCTTAAGAATAATCCTTAAAATAAATATCAGCAGTATGTTATACAAATATAAGTTAAATTTAACTTTAGTGCAAAATTGCTTATAATATGTAAATTCAAAACTAATTTTAAGTCTTAATTGTAATTGACAAGTGTTAAACAAAAATATTCATTGATAATTTATATCATATTTCCTTTATAAGATTATATTTATGATTTGATTATTCTAATAATAATTATTAGGATTCTTAGTTAACATTTTAATTTTTGTAGGAAAAAGATTTAGGTGTATGTGAGCATCCCTTATCTGATATTACTATTGCTGGTGAAGCATCGTATCCTCTACCTCAAACATTCCATGCTTTCCTCCAGACTGTATCAGACTTGATGATGCTTCTTCCAGTTGGATCAGCTCTTCAGCAGATAGCTATGCGGTGTTGGTGTCTGAAATTTCATCCTGAAGATCATGGTTTCCTCCATCGAAGCCATGTATTTTCAAATATAAGCAAGATACTTTCTCGTACTGAGGAAGAAGATGATTCAGTTGCAACAGACGATTCTTCTCAGGTAATTCTGAATATGATATTTACTATGTCAAATTTTAAGTTAATTAGAATAAGAGATGTAAGACTAAAATTTGTCACATTACTGCAAACTTTACTGTAAAACTGGTAATTAAGAGTAACATCACTGAAAGTGTAGTAATAATGTGCATATCCAGAATTTAGATTCAAAAGTAGATTTTTTCAATTTAATTAGTATTGAATTGAATTTTAAACAAAACTATAAGCAACAATAAAATATAAAAGTGAATGAAAATATTATATTAAATTAACATGAAAAAGTTTTTATTTCATCATGCAAATACAGATTTGTTTGTTTCTCTCAAATAAATTGAAGTTATATTTTTTATACATTTTTAAAATTTTCCATCATAATACATATAGTCTAATCTCCCCTTTTGAAAATCAATGTTATGTAGCTAAATGCTGGGCTTCTTAACTTTTTATAATAAATATAAAGCAGTTTGCTTTATTAAGTTATGAAAAATTTGTTTTCAGTATAATCATTTTAGTTAAAAATGTTTTGATTTTAAACTCAATTACATTTGATTAAAATTCTATATAATTTTCAATATGATGCAGATTTTAGCTGAGATTGAAGCTTTGAAAGATGTAACACCTTTAGTAGATATTAAAGCTTCTAGTCGGCAAGCTATGGTGAACAGTTTGACAGATAACAGCACTGAGACATTCTGGGAAAGTGGAGATGAAGATCGAAATAAAGTAAAAGTGCTCAATTTAACTTGTGGTGCCAAAATTCAACCTAGAATGATTTATCTTCATATAGATAATTGCCGGGACTTGGGTGTAAGTATTATTTGTTTAAATTGTTTGTTTGAATCTCTGTATTTGAATTAATAAAAATATTTATTTAATGAATTCTTGTACATCATATATGCTGACTTGTCACATGTCATAAAATAATTCATTGTGTAAATTAATCTGACTTCTTGAGTTTATAATCATGGTTCTCATCTCAGCTGCATTGTTGTTTGAAATGTTCAGAATCAACTTTAAATTATTACTAGCCCTCATATGCAAAAAATGACCATAAAGCGGCAAACAAATTAAAATCAGATATTTTGTAGCATAATCTACAAAATATCTGATTTTAATTTGTTAACAGTAAATGTTAGTGAATAATTATTTTTTAGATTGTTCCTAATTTCTAAGTATTTGCCTAACTTTCAAAGCTTACAATACTATGATATAATTCTAAAATATTATGAGAATTAACGATTGTGTTAATTCCAATTTTATTAGTTTAGTTGGATTATTTGAAATTATTTGTTGTTTATAATTTAGTAATTAGTATAAAAGTAGCTTAATCAAATTCTTCCTTAATTTTTAGAAAATATTGAGTTAGAAATAAGTGCTGTTGACTTTTTCTGTGTATATGAATCTTTCTGTATGTATGAACAGTACAAAATTTACATAATGTAGACAAAAATTTAACAAGTATGAAAAAATATTAGATGGAAAATGATATTTTTTTATCATAAATTTGTTTTAAAATTAGAATAAAAAGCTTGTGTTAAAACTATTAGTTGCTTGCTGCTAACATAAAAATTTTTTTTAACATTAATATATCATTAATTCATGTAAATTTTCCTTCTGTGTCTTAACAGTGCAAAATTTAATGTATCCCCCACTTTAAATAATGCACACAGAAGTTCTGCAAGCATCAAAAAATAATTCTTTATTTAAGATGGAAAATAATGTTTTTTATCATATAAACTAAATTTTAAAATTAAAGATATTGAAAGTTTACGTAGGCTTTAAGTAACTAAATGGGTTAAAGCATGGAAATTTATTTTTAAGCATTGAACATTAATTTTTATCTTCTATTTGTTACCCTTCGACAATTAATTCTTACTTTTTAATATTTTGTTTGATTTATTATTTTGCTTGCATGAAGTCTTAATTTACTTATTATTTTAACTTATAACTAAATTCTTATATTATAAATTGTCTACCTTTCTCTTGACAAAAACTTCAATATATACTAACAAAAATTAAATATTATGCTTACCTACATTTTTCATATTTAGTAATTGCAATATAGTTGTTCAGTTTATGAGTAATGTTTTTTTTATTAGACATCAAATGCTTTATTAGTATATAAAATGTTATGTAATGAATAAAATTTTGCTATCTGATATACTAAATTCTATATTTTAGAATAAAGTTTCTGGTGTTACATTTAAAGCAGGACAAAGCTTTGAAGAAATTGTTAAATTACGTCAAGTAAGTGTACATTTAATTTTAGGAATGGTTTTCATTCCATATTCTATGTCATTTCATATTTGTACATAATATCTTTCTTTTGAGTGTTAAAATTTTTATGTAAATGTTTGCAAATTTAAATTCCTCAAAAAATAATTTCTTGATTTCTAACCGAAGAAATGTTATTAGTTTAAATTTGGGATGTAACTTGACTAATTAAAGCTGTTTATAATACTTCTTCTTCTTCCTCTTTTTTTTTTTTTTTTAAAGAAAATTTAAAAAATTCATTTTTTATTTCTATTATTGTTTAAAATTATGATTCAAATAGTTGCTTTCCATAAGATTTTTCATCTGCCAGTACAGTTAAAAAATTTTATTACACTTTACCTTAATTATGAAATATGACTTATCATAATTTCATCAAAGAATTTTGTATTTAAAATTACTGAAGATTTGTAAATGCTTAACTGTAAGCATTACTTTTA
This sequence comes from Latrodectus geometricus, assembly GCA_026290005.1. Taxonomy (NCBI): domain Eukaryota; kingdom Metazoa; phylum Arthropoda; class Arachnida; order Araneae; family Theridiidae; genus Latrodectus; species Latrodectus geometricus. The sequence goes on from JAPDSC010103220.1 coordinate 184,634, forward strand.
TAGTATTCATTATTTTTTAAATAATTTTAAGTAATTAGTAATGTGAGGCTAACTGCTTATAAATAATCAATAATATAATTTATTAGTTTAAAAAATTATAATTAGGTAATTTATAATAAGAAATAGTTTCCATTAAAAAAAAAATCCTGCTTCAAAAAATTTTTCAATATGAAATTCTTGTTGTACATTCTTGTTGTGTTTAATATAAAATTTCCTAACTTTATTCTAATTATAAAATATTTGTTCTAGCTTGAAGTAGAAACTCGTTACATTGGATGGCTAAGTTGTGATATTCCTAATGGAAAATTTACATCCATTCGTTTAGAATTGAAAGGACCTGATAATACACTGAGATTGCGACAAGTAAAGATTTTAGGAGTTCAAGAAGGAGAAAGTATTCATATTGGAAAGAAAATCACTGCTACACAAATACAACAAAAAAATTGTGAAGCAGAGACTTTGAAAGTATTTAGACTGTTGACATCTCAGGTGAAAAATAAACTTTTATTCTAAATCGATATATATTTGAAAACATTAGTGCAGGAATAATTAACATTAAGTTTTTTCATTCAATTCTTGAATATTTTATATACAATGATCATATTTATGTATTATAATTTAATGTGTGAATTAAAAATGAACCTGTCTCTCTTAATTGGCTTATAATAATTTAACTTAAATATAAGAAAGAGCCAATTAAAAAATATTCATACTAAAAATTACTATTTTAAAAATACAATTTTATAGACATTTTAATTTAAGTCAGTTAAGTAAACATTATTTTAAAAATCCAGTTTTATTTTAAAATTAATTGAAATCTCATAAAAGAATATAAAATGATATTTATGAAACCTAATTGATAAGGCATTTTCTGCCTTTATAAAAATTTATGTAATCTATCTTAAATATGCAGTTTAAGAAAATGATTTTTGTTATTTCCCCTAAAGAAAATAATCATCATACTAAGTATGATAATTTTATATTTCAAGGAAATATTTGATTTTAAAAAAATCAAAGAGTAAATTTTAAGTGATTATAGTATTATTAAATCTTCTAAATCACAATTTTATCAATAACATCTGGACTAATTTGATTTTCTTTATTTCAAAAGAAATCAGAAATATCAAAATATATTGCAGCAATATTGTCTTATTTGATATTTCATGAATAATGTAATAATATTCAAAATTTCCTCTTATGATCAATATATTTTTTAATAAAATGTTTTTAACAAATTTCTAGACAGTTTTATTTTATATTGAGCTAGATATTTATTATTTAATAATATCTAAAATTCTGTGTAAGCAAAATTTAAATATTAATAAAATCATAATTTATTAAAAAATTTATATTAAGCTAGATATCCAGTATTATTCAATAATATTTAAAATTATATGTAAGCAAAGTTTAATTATTCATAAAATCATAATTTATTAAAGAAAATTTTTAAAATATCAAAATACTTTATATAAATCAAATACCATTTCTAGTAAAATTGCTTTTTATAATTTGTTTTATTAATGTAATGATTTTATTATTCATATTTGAACAAATTATCAAAACCATAATTTGTTCTATTTTTTCATTTAATTCATCTTATAATTTTGTTTCATTTAATTTTTTCATAGAAGTGATTATTGAATCATGATTATTTCTTATTATTTTAACTAATAATATTGTATTTTTTTATATTCTTTTCTTTATTAAATATTTTTTTTCTTTCTTTTTTTTAAATTTTCCATATATTAAAGCGATATTTGAGAAAAATGTAGGAATTTACTTTTCAGTTTTTTATGCATTACAATTTAATTATTTTATGCATACATAATTTCATGTTTATTTTTAAATTATTTTTATCCAAATATATTTGTTTGATTTTTTAAAAAAAAATTCTTTTCCATTAGGTTTTTGGAAAACTTATCAAAGGTGAATATGAATATGATGAGGAAGCAAAGAACAGTGTGAACCAAGAAGCAGACAGATTACCTCTTTCTCAATCGCAAAGTACATTAGAAACTAATGATCTCAAGGAGCACATGGTAGGAATCTTGTTCTCCAGAAGTAAACTTACTCATTTACAGAAGCAAGTAAGTCCTATCAATATGATTTTTATTTTATTATTAGTTAAATAACTTGTTTTATTTTAGAACTGATTATTTAGCTGTGCATATATATCAATTAAAAAACTGTAAAAAAAAAAAAAAAAAAAAAAAAAAAAATCTCATTTTTTTATAATTTAGTAATGTTTATTAAATTTAACATGTTTATGCATGACTGAATAGCTGAAAAAAAATTTCAAACAATTTTTGTATTAATTACTATTAGTTTAATTTAGAAATCCCAAATTTTATAATTCAGAAATGTTTATAAAATTAATATTGTATTTGTCTTCTGTACTGTTAGTTAACATGGTGGACAATTGTGGGTGCAACAAGAACTGTAACTTTTCATTGAATCAAATGTAGCATTCATTAAAATTTTAGTTTTTTCTTCTAATCCATCTGTATATATGTTGTAGTGGTTTGAAGTCCCCTTAAAGTAATTAACTCTTATATGCAAAAAAATGATTGGAGTACAAGTAAATCACATTATGAAAACTAACTGTAAAGTTAACATTCCTCAGAGGAAATATTTATGAAAGATTGTGTGTAAGACGTTTTTACTTCATTTTACATATTTTTCAAAACGTAACATATTAAAAGAAACATAGCATATTTGTTTTCAGTTGTTTAATTATTTGTTCACTAATATGCATGTTGTTTTGCTTAAAGGTTTGTTCCCACATAGTAGCAACTATAAGAAAAGAAGCTTCAAGGGGAAGAGATGAGTGGGAGGTACTACTGTGCAGCAAATCTCAGTCAATTGAAGAACTTCCAAAATCTTCTGATGCATATTGTTTTGAAATGTTATCGATGGTCCTGGCATTGAGTGGCTCCAGTGTTGGCCGTTCATATTTGGCTCAGCAGGCCGGATTGTTAAGAGATTTGTTTAGCTTACTACATACAGGATCTGCTAGAGTTCAAAGACAAGTAAGTACTATGAACTTCTTTCTTATAATTTACCACACACCCAAAAATATATGATTCAGTTACTTATGATAGAAGGAATATAATTTCTGAGAATATTTTGTGTATAACTTAATGTGAAACAAGCATGTGGATTTTTATTGTTTAGTTTATCAATTACTATATCTTTTTATTACCAAGATTGAATCAAAGTATTTCTTGCCTCACACAAAATGCTTGTGATTTTTAAATCTATTTGGAAAAAGTAATGGGAAAACTATATATTTTGTTCTCTACATATCACTAGGAAAAACATTTTGATAAAATTGCTCAAGTGTTGATTATAACACAATAATAAGTTAACCAATCGTAAGATTTCTTTTTCAAGAGCATGAGAGATACTTGCAAAACATAGGGTCAAATTTTTAAATAGGAAATAAAAAATAATTGATCTCCAAAATACTGCCTGAAATATTTTTCTCTGAAAAATCTTTGTAATGTGGGATTCAGAAATGTAACCTTCTCAGTTACTAACCAAAAATTTTATCTACTATCTTTAAGATTATTGAAATTTGCTTAGTCAGTACTCTTAGAGTACTAACTTTCACTGTGACAATTTTCTTGAACTTTTCAAAATTATATCTTCTGCTAGTAAAATCACTCTTACATTTATATATATTCTACTTGTCTGATAAATATTAGCAAAACCAGCAATTTTAAACTTCTTCACTGGTTGTTTTGAAAAAAATCATAGTGAATATTTCAATAATTTTTTTTCCTTATATGCATTTATGCAAAAGCATGAACGTTTTCTGTAAAATAACAATATTTAATAAATGTGAATGTTTAAATTAGTTTTCATATTATTATGTACTACTAATTTGTATTGTACTAATCTCGTACAGTTTAATAAAAATAACACATTTTAGTATAATTTTTATCATTATTATAAACATTGTAGTATATGTAAAAAAAAAATAAATAAATAAAGGTTTTTAAGCGATTTCATTTTTGATTAAACATTTTTAAGTAAATAGAATTGTACATAAGATTATTGCCTACATAATACTTATTCAAGCATTTAAGGTTAAAATAATAATCTTTGTATTAAATTTTTTCCTTACTATTCTGTTTATCCTATTAGGTTATTAAAATGATTATTTTATTTTTAATAATAGGTTACTTCCCTATTACGTAGAGTGCTACCTGAAGTAAGCCCTCCTACATTAGCTTCCATATTAGGTGTTCCTTCTCTCCCTCCTGCAGATTTCAGCATCATCACAGAAGCAAACAAAGATGGCAAGCAGGAGGAATCTTCATTTGATATTCATAAAACTGGAATACTAGATGTATTTTTGGCTTGTATAGCAAAATCTATCACAGTACAAACAAAAGTGAAGGGTTCTTCTGCAAGTGGCAAAGGTGTAAATACTGTGACATTGGCAACGTCTATTCATCCAAGGTTAGTTTACCTACTAATAAAAAATTTTAAAAAGATTTGTAATAAACAGTTATATATTAATAAGGTTGTTCCTTATAAAGTCTTGTTTTTGTAAAGTTTATTATAAAATTCTTTAAAAAAGTAGCTGTATTTTTTAAATTATATATATATATATATATATATATATATATATATATATAATTTAAAAAATAGTAGAGAGAGAATATATTATATTGAAGATGATTATTGCTTACAATGAAATGAAAAATTAAAAAAAATTGTATTCTTCTGTTAATTACAGAATATATTTTTTTTATTGCATAAGTCATATTCCTTCTTAGTCCACATTTTCTTTATACTTTACATGTAAAATAAAAAAAAGCCATTGTAGTATGATTGAAATTGTTAGTTAGGAAACAATTTTCTAGATTGAAGTGCTTATATTGGAAAACATATTGTAGTTAATTGTATAGACTTGTACTCAAATAGAACTAAAATATATATATACTTCTATTCTAAGAACAATTGTATTTTCATTATGACACATATTGTTTTATAAATTGATACAATGGATTCATAATAGTCATTCATATTATTTTACATACAGCCTCTATTTATCACTAAGAAAAACATCTCTACTTTAAGAGCCTGTAAATTTATCTATTTTTATTACATAATGAGGAATTTCTTTTGTATTTTACATTAAAATGTATTTGAAAAAAATTGAAAAATGTAACTTATAAAACCAAATCACCACATAAAAATGTACATTTTTTTGTTTCTGATGGAACTGTTTATTTAAACAGGGATTAAATATTCACTGTTGTATTTTCTTTTCTTTTTTTTTCATATCTATATATATCTGGGACAAAATGCATGTTAACGTTAAACTATTTCTTAATCTCATTAAGCATTTTAAAATTTCTAATTATTTGATGGATTGATACTAATTATTAAAATTATTTAATACTGTAAATTCTGTATTTAAAATTGTGTCTAAGTAATAAAGTTAGACATTTTTTAATATATTTTTAAAATAAATTAATTTTTTCTGCAATTAATACATTTTTCTAGAGACAATGTGGGTAGTCGATGGTGGTTAAGAGGCTGCATGTCACGCAAACTGTCTGAGGTGATAATCCAACTTTTGAAAGATATGGCTGCTGTAAGTATTGTATTTTCTATGTATAAAAATTAGTATATTTGTATGTAGTTTCTTTAAAGCTGTTGATTTTAAACATTTTTTTTTTATTATAGGGAAAATTGACTGAAGCTTGGGCTAACATTACAAAAGGTGCCATTGCTGAAAATATCATTAATTTGACCAAACTAGAAGAACATCATCGTTCACCTTCTGAATGTCTACGAACTCCTACAGTAATGGCTTAAACTTTAAATATGTTCATAATTATTCACAGTATATATTGAAATAATATAATCATAATTGAATTGGATTGTGTATCACTAGATTATGTAAAATCATTTTATGAAAAGACTTCTCTAAGCTTGATTAAAACCAAAAATTTTGAAAGATAATACTTGATCTGATGAAGTGTATCACAAATTGTTTTTCTTTTAATGTTTAAGTCATAATTTTTTACAATGCATAATGCAGAAATATTATGATTTGAGAAGTAATGATTTTTGTTGTGATTCAGATTCTGTTTTTGTATTCTAATTTTCTTTAAAAAATATATAGATTTTAAAATGCCATTTTACTTATTTTTTAAATCTATTTTTAGCTTTGAATTAAAATGTATGCCATTGTTACACATATCTAGTTTTCCATTTAATATTGTAAGAAATGCAATTTTTGTTTTTACTTTCATAATGTAATTTCTCCTAATTTTCTTTTATTTTTTTATGTAAAGAAGCACTAGCTTTATGTTACTATTTGCAATGATTGCAATTGCTGGAAATTTATTTTGTAAAATAAGATGAATTGGTTTAATGTATTAATGAAAATGCATAATTTAAATTAAATTATTTTAAATTTCATAAATCAAGTATAAAATCCCTAAAAATCAATTAGAGAGTAAAGAAAGTTATAAATATGCAACAGGGAGGGAATAACAATTTAGAATGATATTTATGAAAAAAATAGAATGCCTACATTATTGACTAAACAACAAAATAAACATATTTTTGACATTGTTCAATTTGATTGTTCAGTACAATGTAAAACGTTTAGTTTGTGATCTAAGTATTAGAGTTGGGTCTTAAAGTATTATATATGGTTATGTGTGCTGTTTTATTTAAAAGTTTTGAGATGGCATGATTTTTTATAATTTAAAATTGACATATGGAAGCATAATAAATTATAGTGCTGTGCTAAGAAATATTCAGTATAATTTTAATCTATAATTTCATTTATCGCAAAATGAGTCCATTCCAGATGAAACAGTACTATTTTGAAAACAGAGAAAGTTGGTGAATGTCTGGGAAAATCTTCAAATTAATGACAGAGAAAATAGCAAAATTGAGTTACATTTTTTGCTTTTTATTGTATAGTGGAGGAAATTTTGGAATTTATTGTTACAAATAAAGTTTCAAAAAGACATCAAACATTGATGTAAAAATGAAAATTTGTTAAGATTTGGGATTCTTTAGTGAACTATAAAGAACTTAAATGTGCTGTGGAAAATATTAAACATTGAATATCCATTCTATAAATATGGGAAATAAGCTTTCCAATAAATATATTAAATGAACATATTAAAAGAGAACATTGAACTTTGACATGATGAAACCAGTTCCCATATCATATGTAAAACTTGTTGTCTTTAACAACTATCTTTTTTATTTTATTTTTAGTTATATAATATTTCTTAGTAAGGATTGAATAGCTTTGGTTATTATCCTTATTCTCACACACACACATATTTATATATGTATGTATTAAAGGTATGCAGTAGTGACTGTAATAAAGTTGATCAATGTAAATCTCACACACACAAGTATGGTTACAGTGAGAAAATATCAATTTTTAAATGGCAATCCCCACTTTTTCCTTGCACAAATTTATTGTGTATTGAAGAATCACAAATCCCATAGGAATGATAAGCATGTATTGTGAATTACTGCTATGTACCATTAGCAAAGAAGAGCAATATAAATGCCTGATGACAACACAAGAGGGAAAAGGAGTAAAGCGTTTTCTGGAATTACTAGTTTTCAATGCATCCACCATAACTTGGTGATATCACATTCTTGCTAGAAATCATTATCAACAAAGCTGAATAAAACTGGAGTAATCTACATAACTTCACTTTTTTGGCATTTTTCAATTCTGATACATCTCTTGAATAAAGCATGCACATCTTAGAGTTCAGATAACTTTAAAATGTAGTCTTGAGGAGAGAAATCATGTTCATTGTAGGCACTAAACCACAAAGTTATAGGAAATGACTGTTATCAAAGTGTTATTACAGCCATAAGGAAATGCATTAGTGGCATGTAATAAAGCTCTATTTTAAGTTTATATAATATAAATTATAACATTTCATTGCTTCAATTAAGGAATATAGTAGTTCTGCTTCATTGATTTATACTGAGCACTTATGCCAGATCAGGGTTTTACACTTGTAATAATCTCTTCAAAAAACAGACCAATAACAAATATCTTAAGAATTATTCATGATGCCACTTAATTTCTTTTGTGTAAAAGTACTTATGCCACATTATGAGATGCGCACTATATGCAGTTTTTGGTGTTAATGTTTTCATAACTGTATGCTTTTCCATCCATAATATCTGCAGTGGCCATCTGTTATCTTCATCATATCTGAGACTACACATTGTTGCTTTTCTCCAGATTGCAACATTTGGATGTGCTGAAACCAATAAAAAAGCACAGAATAGAACTAGAAGTCTGAGAACTATAAATTCAAAAAACTACGAGAAGCACTTATTGCATTGTACAATGGACCTGCAATTATTGTATTATGTATATCTGCTACTACTTAAATTAGAATAGCAAGAACATTCATTTCTTTAATATTCTAATCAAAGTACATTTACTTATGGAACAGGGATTTTATTTTAGCTTGTAATTTATAAATTCACATTGTTTTGACATCATTTTTTTATTCAAATTCACAAATTTTATTCAAGTATAACTTATAAATGTCAATAAGGGTAACTTATTTAAATGCAGTATCCATACCTAATTTTGCATATTATCTTCTAAATGTAAATTTTACTATTTTTGTAAAATTAGTCTAAAAAATTAGAAACTGTTAAAAATTTTATTTTAATTATTTATATATATATATATTATTATGTTTCTATTTATGTTAAATTATTAAATTATTCAAAAAATTTCTCCTAATATATCTGAGTTTCATATTTTTAAAATGTTAGGCAGTTCATTAAATTGGGGTTTATTTTTGTGAATCTCCAATTTATTTTAAAATTAAGAAAGTTGTTTAATCCTTGAAATTAGTTAAAATGTATTAAGTGTAGTTTTAAAGATCATGCATAAAACTAATATATTTCTATAGCTTTGGATTGCATTAGCTTCTTTGTGTGTTCTGGATCCGGAACATGTGGAACGTCTTTCATCTGGTCAATGGGTTGGCAGCAAAAATTCTGCAGATGGCCAACAAGCTCAACCAAGGGTAATTAATTTTGTTGTGTTTCTTCTATAATTTATTATAAAAAATAAAAGCAAAACTTTTTTTAAAAAAAATCACAATTTATAAAAGTAAATTTTAAAGCGTGTTAAAAACTTCCTATTTCATTATAATTTTAAAATTAATCACCATTAATAAAATTTTCAAAGTGAAGTTTCCTCAAATTACTTTATAACTTGTGTTTTCCTTTATTTTTTTGTATTTGCTGGAATTTATTTTTAATTCATTATTATTCAAAATTTAGCTTTTTTGAATGAATATAATTTGTTTATTCAGTTTTTTTATTCCTAAAAGCAACTGTAATCATTTATCAAATAATTGTAATTATAAGATTCAGCAGTTATTAATTAAATACCTAATAAATTTTTGATTCTTTCTCTTTTAAAATAGAACTTTATTTATAATGAATATTATATAATTGCAATATGATGGTTAGTTTGCAGCTTTTGCACTCAATTGGTTTAGTTTGAATTCCTGAGTAGCATACAAGCACTGATCAATAAGCATGTCTTTCAAACACTTTTTTGATTATTAAGATTCATCCCAGGTTATTTCCAATGATATGTTCCTTAATAAATTTATAAACTTAGTTTATTCCAAAAACTTCATTAAAATTTTTTCTTAAATGAATTTATATTTCAAAAAACTTAATTAAAAACCTAAATATAATGTCTGATTGAGTAAGATATATATATATATCATTAAATATAGATGTAGCGCTTAAACACAGATATTTACATGGTTTGATTAACTTAAAATATTTTTTTATTATTATCATGGGCTAGTAATATTTCCAATTTTCTGATAGTATATTTAGTATAAAAATTAAATTAAAATAAATTAATATAAACTGTCTTATTGTAGCCTTTCTGTGATAATCATGATGATTCTGAAACTCCTGCAATTATTTTGTGCTCAACTTGTGGTAACTTGTGTGCTGAATGTGATCGTTATTTACATTTAAATAGAAAAACACGCAGTCATCAACGTCAGGTAAGAGCATTTAGATTCATGGATTGTTATCTATTTCATTTGTAAGTTTGAGTATATATTTGTCAAAAGATAACAATTTTTAGAAATTATTTCTTATGTAACTAAAATAAGAAGTCAAAAAATACTTTTTCTTGTATTGATATATTTTTACTATATTCTTATTAACAAAATTAATCAATATTTCAATTAACTTTATGTAGTTTTTAAATGAATAATGTAAACTTTTGAATGAATTTAAGTAAATGTAAAAAATACTTATAAAAAATTCAATAGTATAAAATTATTTTAATAGCTATCTACCAACTGAATGGTTAACTCTTTTGCTTTCACTCAGCGATTCGTAGTTTTATTCTCTGATGCACATAGACTTATGCAGTTTGGAAATTTCATTTGAAGGCGAAATGTTATAATAGAAAATCTAAAAATATACTATTATCTAGTTTCCTATTATATTTATCATTTTACAAACAAAAACTACAGTTGTGATCTATGGATTTTTGTATAAAAAAATCTTAGTTTTTAATCAATTTATTAAGCTTCAATGAATTAATAAATTGATTGTTAATTTTGAAATAATATCAATATTTAAAATTTGATCTGTGTAATTAATCATTATAATTTAATATATGTATATTAACTATTAAGTTTAAAAGGATACATTAATCTAGAATTAACCATAATGTGTTCTTAAATCTAGAGTAAATTGTGAGAGTAAAAACCAGATTGGTTATGGAAGAAACTGGAAGAGAATTGACAAATTGATGTTAATTACAATCATGAAGCTTCAGATAAATAAAGATTATTATTATTGATATTTTGATAATCAATAATAATAATCTTTATTATTAAAGATTATTATTATTGATTATCAATTTAAATAATGTAAATTATTTTCAAATTATTTATAATTGTTAAATAATTTGAAAATAATTTACAAGAAAAAAGCCATCTTTTATTAAATATAAGTGATTAGAAAAATTGTTTATTTTCAAATTATGTCATTAATATTTGCATTTATTTAATTTCCATTTTTATAATCATAGTTCAATTTCAGTATTAGTATAAGTAAAAAAAAAAAAAAAAAAAAATTCAATATTGAAATAATTTTGATTATTTAAATAAAATCATTTCTATTGGGGTTATTGACTCATTTTTTTTAAAATTATTAACTTTAATTTCAAAAATAGCATCATCTGAAATTATAGTCAAAAAACATTATGTGCATATGATTGCAGATTAAATTGTCCATCACCATTCTTACTTAAATATATTTGTGCAGTATAATTATTTGTATCATTTATTGCTCATTGTGATATGCTTTGAAATATTGAGTTGTATAGTATTAGTTATCCTCTTTGATTCAACAGATTTGAAAGTGTCATTTTCATATTCCAACTTCCTTCAGCATAACTTATCCCTTTTTGGACTTTGTGTGTCAAAACCTAACTACCATGTTAACATCCTTAATGTGATCTCCAATGAATTTAGTTTTCCTTCTTTAGTTAAATTAATTGTAATAAAATGGCTAGTTGAACTTAAACATAAGACCACTTTTATTTGAAATTATGTACTGAATGTTTTTCCTTAAATGAGACATTGTTTTTTTAAAAGAAAAATATTGCTATCTGATATTTTAAAAGTAAAGTTTCCACATATTTTTAAAGACATATATTTCTATGCAAAGCATGTTGATTTATAAAACTCAAAGTTTTAAATCTAAAAATTTTTTTGAAAATAAATGATAAGCTTTTGATTAAATTTCTTTATTTTTGTATAGGTTTTTAAAGAAGAAGAAGAGGCTATCAAGGTAGATTTGCATGAAGGTTGTGGGCGAACTAAATTATTTTGGGTTATGTGTTTAGCTGATTCTAGAACCTTAAAAGCTATGGTTGAATTCAGAGAAGGGAATAGAGGTGAGAAAATTTTTTTCACATTTTTGTCTGGCATTTTTAAAATAAAGATCATCAAATGTTCATTTGTTGATATAAAATAAGTGTTTTTGTGTAATTAAATTTCTGCATTCCTTTAGAAATTAAAACATTTCTAATGCATCAGCATTGTAAATAAATTCACATTTTTACTCCAGTCATATGTTAGTTGTTTAAATTTTAAAATTAATTTCTCAAAACTTTTTCTAATTTGTATACTAAATAAAAAATACTTGTGAAAGTTTAAAATTTATTTATTGAATTTAAGATTAAATTTTTTTTGTATATTGCATCTTTTTCAAGTATATTATTTAAAAAATGTTACCTTATATTTGTAGGTTACAATCTGAAAATGTTCCTCTTTTTGTTATATAAAAAATATATTTCCTGTTGTCTTTATTTGTTTTGTTGTCATCACAGAAGTATTGATATCTAAAAAATCAGTCTACTAATTAAAAAATCCATTTACATATTTCATATAATAACTTTTTATTTTGATCTTACTCTATTTTTTTGTCCTTCAAGGAAAACCAAGTTCATCAGGTGTTTGTAGATTCTGTGGATCTAGTAGTAGCACTGGTCTTCTATCTATTGGAAATGTGTGCAATGAGCCTGAATGCCAAGTAAGAAATGACTTATATGTAAATTTTAAATAGTTTTTCCGTGTTGTATTGATCAAATGTAATGACTGATAAATCAATCACTACATTTATTAAGAACTCATTTTTTTTTACTAAATAGCGTTTTTTATTAAGTACTATTAGAAAAAAATTAATTAGAATTCATTATGTAAGAAACATTCAAAATAAGTTTCATACTTAAAAGTGAGTTATTTTCATTTTATTGATGAAAAATCAGGTTCAGTAATTTTATCTTTTTTTCTCTAAAAAATAAATTTTGCTGTTTTATCCTTCTAAAAAGTACTTTATCCCTCTAAAAAGTGCTGTTTAACTATTTAGTTGCTTGCTTTGCAAGTGGTCTTTGCACTGCATCATTTTCTGATTATTCGATATCTAAAAGCACCTATTCATTCTTTTTTCAAGCAATTTTGTAAATGGGAATTTATTGTGTTTACAAAGTCATGTTAGCTGCTAGCTTGTAAAAACACGAGTGTTTGTAAATTAGAGGCTCACAAAAAACGAGTATATTCTGTATATATATAAACGTAATTAATATTTCTATTTATTTTTTTAGGAACATGCTAAAAATTCATGCTCCAAGATGTTACCCTGTGGTCACATGTGTGGGGGTATTTGCAATGAAAACCCATGTCTCCCTTGCTTGCATCGATGTGGGGATGTTTCTAGCCTCAAGCAGGATGCTGATGATATATGCATGATTTGCTTCATCGATGCATTGGGTTATGCACCTGCTATACAAGTAAGTTTTTAGTATACAAGTAAATACTAAAAGTTTCTCGATTTCTTTTTCATTTTATTATCTATGAAAGCAAATTCAACTCCAGCATTTATAAGTTTGTTTCTTCCATTTAAAAAATGTAAATCAAATACTCACTGTGTTATTTGGTTAATTATTACGTTCATTATTTCTATTCAACAATTAAAATTAGAAGTTAAAATAGTTAAAATTTAATTTTCATTTTCTACCTTAAAAGATATTCAGTTTCTATTTCATTTAAGACATTGAGGTATTCCAATTTTGATAGCTGTAACGATAACTGAATTTTCTATACTCTGTGCTAAAGTTCCACATTTTATATATTTGTCTTATTCAGACTTCCTGAGCTAATAATTGAATTACTTTCAGTTCATAGTTTCAATTTCTATTCAGGTATAAATATTTGTTGGCTCTGAATTTACTTTAAATTGTAGTTTCCTATTGACTTGCCAATCATGCTCAAAAGTTACCATAGGATACCAAAATCTTTTTCTGTCATACTACCAAAATGAATCAAATTTTGCATTTCAGTATTTCATAACCTATTCTTTTAAAATTCTTTCTGTAGTTTAAGATATTAAATCCTCAATAGAATTATTATTTTTTTTGTATTTATTTTTTTATTTAAGAGTTTTTGTCAATTTTTAGTATTAAGATTTTTAAATTGTATGCTTATTTGATACAAGAATATTTTATCTGTATAATTTTGAAAATTAAAAAGTTAATATATTTTATTTTGTTCACATTTATTGAATATTTTTTTTTTATAAATCAGCAATATGTTTTTGAATTAATAAAATTCCATAATGGTTTCAAATTTTAGTTCTATAGATTTTTCCATTATTTCAGTTAAAAACACATTCATCGCCGAAGTTCTAAAAATATACAAATTATATATAAAATATTTTATTATTATGGATAATCAATACCAAAAATGCTATTTAATTTAGATTATTATTTGTTATGAATTTTCAGCTTACCTGTGGCCATGTTTTTCATCTTCATTGTTGCCAAGCAGTTTTATCCAAGAAATGGGCTGGTCCACGTATCACATTTCGCTTCTCCTTGTGTCCTATATGCCTGGTTTGTTGTTTCATTGAAGGATTTTTTTATTGATATAAATGATATACATTTTGATTATTTTATTAATTTATTATTTTTTACTTAAAGGCTCCAATGGATCATTCAGTACTTAAGGAACTACTTGATCCAGCCAGACTCTTATTTGAGGATGTTAAAAGAAAAGCTTTGATGAGATTAGAATATGAAGGCTTACATAAAGCTGAGGCCATCACAACACCTGGTGCTAGATTCTTTAATGACCCTGCAGGTTTTGCAATGGATCGATATGCTTATTATGTTTGCTTTAAATGCAAAAAGGTAATTACAACCTACTAATTTATTTTTGTATGATTGACACTTAAGTAGTAATTTTGTACCCCTTTATGTTATTTAAATATAAATGTTCGACTTTAGTGGTGACTGTTTAATATAATTGCTTAGTGAATGAATTAAGGAATATAGTATGTTTATTAATTGGATTTGTGTTATTACTTGTATTGATACAAGTAGTAACAAATCCTGAGAATTCTAATACCCATATTATCTAGTTTAAATTATTTTGGTTATTACAGTTTTAGTAGCAAAATAATAAAATATTTGGAAAAAAATTAATAAAATATACATTTGGTATGAATTGATACTAAAAATTAAGTTTATAATATTTAAAAAATCTTTTTTTTTTTTTTTTTTTTTTTTTTTAAAAAAAAAAAGCAGTATGCATTTAGATATATATGTGGACATGGGGTCATTGTTACCCAATGAATGGATTCTTTAGAGTGTCTTCAACCCCTATTGAATGATTGGAAAAGGAGATGCATGCCTGTTGAAATAAATGCTTAGACTTTTTCTGTATTTCTTACCTTGCATTGTAGGAATATGGTGTATTATCTATAAAAAGTCAAAGTAGATAATGTAATGTGAAGAATCCAGAAAAGGGGCAATCAGGATTTTGATATTTTTTAACACTTTTTGTTCTTTTAATTTATAAAAAAACAACTGATCTTTAAAATTCATATTTTCTAAAAACAGTTGATATGTACTTAAGATTAAATTATAATATTAGTTTATGTGAAACAAAATTGCTATTTGAATTGAATAGGTAATACAGCATAAATTTAATAGGATATTTTAATTTTCTAGGCCTACTATGGTGGAGAAGCTAGGTGTGATGCTGAAGCAGGTGCTGGTGATGAGTATGATCCCACAGAACTTGTTTGCGGAGCATGTTCTGATGTCTCAAGGGCTCAGGTGAAACTTTATTTCTTGAACAATTCTGTGTTTGAAAATTTCTGTGTATTATTAATGTATACTGAATAAATTTTTATTATACATTTTTTAAGTTTTTATTTCATACATTATCATCCATTTATTTGTAAATGTTAATCATTATATTAATATTTCTTATATAAAACAAAAATGCTATTTAAAATATTTTAGAACTAGAATGATACTTTTTTGATGTTTAAATAAAACAAGTTTTATTGTATTTTTAAAAAAATTAATTCAAGATCAAAACAAAATATTCTTTTTTAAATTTATTATGGCTTAAATCAGGAATTTTTTCCCCATTTTTTTATCATGAGAATTTAAATATTTATTTGGTATAAAAACTGTTAGTAACATTTGTTTGTATTTGAAATGTCTGAAATTTAATCAGTAGTTTTGTTTGAACTGTAAAAATAAATGAATACTTTCTGTTTTTGTAGATGTGCCCTAAGCATGGTATTGATTTCCTAGAATATAAATGTAGATACTGTTGCTCTGTAGCCGTTTTCTTTTGTTTTGGGACTACTCACTTCTGCAACGCCTGTCATGATGATTTTCAACGAGTTACAAATATTCCTAAATCTGAACTCCCTCACTGTCCAGCTGGTAAGTTAATAAGTTTATGAAATTCTACTAATAGATTTATATTAGATTATCTAATATAAATCTGTATAACTAATTACATTTATATTAGATTATCTAGATAAAAAAACAAGCATCAAAGAGAAAAGTAAAATTTGATTTATGGAGATATTTTATTTGTGTTAATAAATACAATAGTTTTAGAATATATTCTTTTTTCTTTTTTTTTTTTTGTAAGTTAGAAAACAATTAACATATTGTCATGAATGATATAATATTCTTTCAAATACTATTATAAGTTATACTCTATAAATAATAAATGTAATAGTAAATACATTATGGTACAATTTTTTTAATTGCCTCAGTTAAGTTTAATGCAAGGTCACATTAGCCTAGTTAGTTAGGGCGTCAGTCTCGCAGTCGCCAGTTTCTGTGTTCGATTCCTAGCCTACTAAAGACTGTTATGTTCATAAATGGCAACTGGGGCACGTAAAATATGTCATGGTCATAATGTCCTCTATGTTCCCATTCATAATTAATATCTCAGGGATTGTTAGGAGCCAGGCCTTGGGTCTTCTCTGGCTTCCTATTTCTAAATTGGAAGACCCAGATGTTGCTGCCATCTGTGAGCTAAAGTCTTACGTCCACTCTCATGGGTGTTGCTCTGTTCAAAAACGGAAGACACACGTTCTGACTTCATTCGCACAATCCCAGGCAGATGAGCTTGTCTTTGCCAAGTCTTATAAGTAATAATAACCAATTCAAGACAATCAATTGCCTTATTTGTGTAATATTGAGAAAACACCAGTGACAGTTCTTTCCTTTCCTAAATTTCCATTCCTCATCAGCAGAATGACACAAGACTGTCATGAATTAATAAGCACTAGGCCATATCAAAATGAACATACAATAAATTGTTTATATACAAATAAGTGTCAAACTTTATTTTCAAAAGTAAGAAGCTCATTTAATGTAATTTTAAGCTGCATCCAAAATGCATAATTTTTAAAAGATTGAGATGTAATTACTTTCTAATGTTTGGTGTCTTTGTATTTACTATCATTAGAATATTTTATTTATTTTTTTCTTTCATTGGATGAATTCCGTATTCAAATGAGCTGTTCAATTTATACTCGCTTCTTAAAAATTAAATTTTTCAATGTATTTTTAAATTTTTAATTGTTTAGTTACATAGACTAAAAATTTAGTCTCGTAGACATTTTTTATTTTATCTACCATTAAATTTTTCGATATTTTCTTAATCTGTCTTAGAAGATTCATATTAAAGGAATTTGTATTATCAAAATATTTGTATTTTTTTTATTCCTCTTATTATTCATCCTCAAAATTACAATGTGTTTATATTTATTAAAGAAAGTTTTTTTTTTAATTTCTTTATTTATCTTTTATTTTTAATGGTTTCTCTCCTAACCAATATGAAAATTATTGTAAATATTTTATTGATACAATTGTAAAAAATTGTTTGATAAAAATTATGAAATGATTTCTATGAAATTGCTTTTCCTTTTCAAATAAATACACAAATGAATTCAAGTTCTTTTTCTGTTGAATGAAGATTAATTTTCATTAGTTTTGTACTGTTACAATAGAAAATAAAATTTAACAATAGAAGGTTTTTCTAATATTTAATCATTTAAATAGAAATTAAAAAGAATAACTTTACTTTCTTTTTCTTTAGATATCTCGAATATCATAATTTTGCATATTGGCTGTACAACTATATGTTTTACTGCTATTTTTCAAAAAGTTATATCATTTACTGTTTAGAAATACAATATATTTGTTAGGATTTTTCTTTAATTTGATTGAATGATTTGCTTACAATTCTTATGAAATTAAATTAATTAGAAATTTGCATGAGAAAAATGCTAAGTTTAAAAATTCAAGAAACATGCATAACTATTATTCTTATGGTGTGTTTGAGGTCTTTTCGCCCAAAAATACTTTACAGTGAAGCAATAGAATATTATGATCGCTTAGGAATTATTATCAAAGTAGTTAATTAAGTAAATCTCATTACAATATAGTATTACTAAAAAATAAAAATTTTGTTTTACTACTTAAAATTTTAGGTTTTACTGAATTTTAAATTGCAATTTTAGAAATGATTATACAATAAGAACTTCACATATAAGAACCATAAAAACAGTTTATTTTAATTGAGAGTAGTAATTTAACATTTTAGTTACAATAATATAGTTTATATTTGTATTAATTTTTTTATTGAATAATTTATTTCTATAATAGAATAAGAATACAGTTTTTTTTTTCTATAATAGAATTAGTACAATTCTATTATAGAATTGTACTAATAATAAGTTTTACTTAGATCATTGAATTAGGATATCTGTTAATATTTTTATCTCAATCTAAATTTAATTCCATGTAAATGTATCTTTATTTTTACTTTCATTTTTTCAAAAAATGTGTATGTCAATTTATAAGTTCATTGTCCCCACCCAAAATACAACACTTTGAGGAAAATATGCATGTCTCAAACAACTGTTATGCATCTGCAAGAGCCATAGAAAAGGGGAAAAGTTTACACATTTGAAATACAATTATTTTTATACGTTGCAGTTTTTTGCATAAACAATCTAACTATGCCTTGAGGAAAATATAAAACATCTTTCAAGTAAGTTTCTAAGTTTATTTGAGAAAGAATTGTAGCCTTTGGGGATTACCCATTACCTTTTTAGAGAAGTCAGTAATCATGTTGGATGAAGCCATGCTACTGCAATGCTGATTTGTATGCTGGATGCAGGAAGAAACGATACAGTAATGAGAAAATCGCATTCATCTCATTGTACCACTCACTACCCGTAATGACAGACAAATTGTGCGTGTGGCATGGATAAATTAGCCTCAGTATGAACAAGAATACAACAAATTCAGTATCTTATGCAGCTCAGTAGAATATCTGCAGTGTGTCTATTGCTTCATTTACCCTTGACTCCAAACAACAGGTGTTTGCACTGCTAATGGAGCAATGTAATGGAATAAATAACATTGCGTATACTGACAAATTTTGTTTCTGCAACTCCACAATAGTTGAATTTAAGTGATTCAATACAGCATGGCGAGAAACTGCTGAACTGCTTGCTGTGTTATGCATCACCTCATTGTTCCTGCACCCTGTATCATTTTTGGGGGGGGGGTATTGGATTTCTCTCTTGCTTTATCTAATATGCATTGCTGGTACATTGAACAGTCAGCGTTCCATCTCTGACTTGCTCAAGCTTGTGGTCCTTCCTTACTTTCAGTGTTTGCCGTAATCCATATTGCAACAGACCATGTGGGGCATGCATTTTTCTCTTTACTCATCAGATTGAATTAATTCTGTGGCTTGTATGTTCTTACAATCTTTCTCCAATTGTATACAACTATCCTAGATACACCTGCTGCTACACTAGCTCAACTTTGATAATATGTGAATGCTGCATTTACTGCTATATCCCAAGCATACAACCAAAACTTCTTTTGTATGTCAAGACGAAGTGAGAGGTTATTGCCAACACTACACTAACTACTAATTTTGCCATTATCCACACTTCACAAGAGATTATTTCTACAATTTGATCTGCATATAAAAGTGTTTTCTGTGAAATAAGTTTTTAGGTGTATTTCTGAAATTTTTTGATGTTGCATTTTTGGTGGCCGCCAGTATACATATTTGTCAATAAATATAAAATGCTTCCTCTAAGCTAAATTGCGCACACATCAATGAAAGCATTGTTTTCATATTGTTTCAAACCTCTTAAACCACATTTTCTCCTTTAGGACAGTATCATGAAGGCAAATTAATTTTTAGCATACATAAATATATGTAAAATATATTGATTTGTATGTATAAATACATATATGTATATCCAAGTGGGTATAAATTTTTTAAAAAGCCAATGTTAAATATAAAATTTCCTTTGTTAGGTCCAAAAGCAAAGCAACTAGAAGGTGATGAATGTCCTCTTCATGTTAAACATCCACCAACTGGTGAAGAATTTGCTCTGGGCTGTGGTGTGTGTCGTAATGCTCACACATTCTAATTATTAATTTATAACAACCACAGTTTATACAGATGTCTCTGTAACTAAGCTGTGGTTGATTTGCTATGTATATAAAGCTTAAGAGTGCCACATTTTTCAATCTTGTACATTATAAAACTTTGTACATAGGTCTGTAAATTTTGTTGAAACTCTCTGCCTTCCTTGAACATATTTCATCAATATTTTTCTTAATTTTCCTTGCCATTTTTATATTTTCAATGAAAGACTTGCAAAACTATTTTGTTTCTTATGCACATGACTGGACTTGCTGATATTTTTATGAAATGTGTTTCCAAAATTAAAAAAATAAATAAAATTTAAAATTTCACTTTTTTAAATGAGTTTTCAATCAATTCAAAATAGTTATATGATTGGAAACAATTTTATTTTGTAAAATGAAATTGTATAAAATATTGTATGTATGTGTATACATATCCATTATTTTATTAAAATGAAATGTGTTAAAAAAATATCAATTGATATAAAGATCTGAAAAATGTATTTTAAGACTTTTATAAAATCATTTCTTTTAAAAATTATTCTGAGATCAATGAATATTTTACTATGTGAGGAAATTTGTTACAATCAATATTTCATTATGTTATTTTTTGCTATTTATGAATGTGAATAAGTTATATTTTTTCTTTCATGAATGTTTCCAATGGTTGTATGAAAAATGAAAGATTATTTTTTGATTATCCATTTGAAAATAAAATTGTTACATAAATGATAAACTCATCGTAGCAGTTATTTTCTGTTTTTGATTTTAAAATATAGAATTAAAATAAAAGAATTGACATGGAGTATATAAGATTTTTTGTGTGTCTACAAAATGATGAATAGTTTACTCGTTTGATATTGCTGTTTGTTATCTGTTAAAAAAATGTCAAGTAAAAAAGGTGAAACTAATTTTAGCAAAATTTTGTTGTCAATAGCTGATTACACACTAAATTTATAACAAACGGAAAAATACATTTACATTTGGATGCATTTACATTGAATTTTTAATTTGTGTTGTAAAATTCCTATTTTGTGCTTGTTTCTATTGCTTTTGTTTTGGGAAAAATAATCTTTTCTTTTAAAGTGTAGTATTTTTATAATGTTTAAGAGTTTCTAGGTAACCTCAAATGTTTTGTCATCTTCAAATAAAATAGAACAATGAGGTAATTATTATTGAGACCAGAGTGCTGAGAATACAATATTGAAAGTATTACTGTGAATAGAAAGAGAGCTACTCCTATTATTTTTCTAATGAAGTAGTTTTTAAAAGAATTCTAATTGTTGTGTAAAGATAAACTTACACTACAAATTTGGCAAATAATAAAAATAAATAAATAAATAAAAACGTTCAGATAATTTAGACATATCTCAAAATGTAAATATTCCTCTTAGGAGTAGCAAAAATTCTAAAATCCTCATATTAAGATTCTTAATTTGAATTAAATAGAATAATTTTATTTTCGACTTAATAGTATCTTTTATAATGGTATGGTAATTTTAAATAATTTTATAAGTCTCAAACTGATTGAAAGACTCTTTATTGGATAGCATGTGCCATCAAGTGTCACAAAAGAAATAAGCATAAGAAATCCACACTCACAACAAGTGTTTCTGTGCAAATTAAAAGTGTAGCAAATTTCTATCTTGTTTCATTTGTATTTATTATTCAGCAGTTTGCTTTAATCTCTTTTTTGTAAAGCAGTAAGTGTTCTACCAAAATTAAATGCATCTTAAACATTCTAATGTTGGATCATTTTTCCTATAAAATTGTGAAATTTATGAATTTGAGAAAATATTAGTCTTAATGAATAAGTAAGCTAAATATATTACCTTTTATGAAACAGTATAGAATTTGCACATGAAGTGTTTCATGGAACAATGCTCCTCTTTTCAAACGAAAATTCCAATTTGATATCAATATTTTAACTGAATTGGCAAAATATCATTATAGCCTTTTTAGTTTTAGCTTCTTATATTTACATTTCACTGTCATATCATTACATTACATTTAAACATTTTTAATTCTAACTATCCATAAATAAAATGTATGTGAAATATTTGATGATAATTAATATAAAGTGTTTATCATTTTAGAAAAATCTTATACTATGTTATGCAAGTTTTTTGTTACCAATCAAAAGAAGGTTCCAAAACATTGCTGTCAAATTAAACGGTCTTGTTACTTTTTCTTTAAAATTAAAACTTTGTTTGTACCAAATAATATCATATCTGGATATATTCATTATTCCTTTGAATCATAGTTTTCTTGGTAATAATAAGATAGTTTTAATGCTTTTTTTAGAATGTAATTTTTTTAAATTTGATGAGTCTATTGAAGAGTGCTTTATTTGACCAAAATTAAATCAATTGTATAAATTAAAATTTAAAAAAAAAAAAAAAAAAAAAAAAAAAAAAAAAAAAAAAAGATAGAATTATTATTTTTTAAAAGAAAAATATTTCCATCTTTCCATTTGTTAATTAATTTTTTTCCTACTCTTTAGTATTATTTCATATGCTTAAATAATAATTATTAAATAAATTATCAAAATGTGCACTTGATATACATCAAAAATATTTATAGTATAATGTTGATCACTAGTATTATGTTGAGCACTAGTCACAAAGATTCTTGATTTTAATCTAATTTTTTATGTCAATTCAATGCTTCTGAATGCATAAGATCAATTGGTCTATTTCGGTATAGTGAAGGCTGACTAAAATATTCTTGTAGCCCACTTAAATAAATTATAGAAGTGTAGAATGTATGAACATGTGAGTATGCAAAATATTATATATTGAGTAAAAACATATATAAAACTTATAAAAGGCATTTCCGTGACCTGTGAAAAAATTATTATTCTTTATAGGGGTTGCATATTCAGATGCTAAACATCATTAGATGCTTAAAAAAAACATGATTTACCCATAAAATTTAAATTTTGTAATGATTATAAAACTTTCTTCTGTTGGGCTATATATATATTTTTAAAATTGCTACTTTTATTATGATATATAAATGCAAATGCAACCACAAAAATTACTCTTGTTTGCTAACAATATCGAGAATTCAAACCAAGTAAAGCACTGTTCGTACTCTTACAAAATATTATAATTTTGAATTGTATAAAATAATATTTTTTCTTGTCCTCTCAAATAAAAAATAATAAACGAGATTAACAGAAGAATTTCAAAGATGTAAGACTTCGATAATGCGATCAATAACAATTTCAATGACTACTCGATTCATTTAACACTAAACATACCGGGGATTTTTTTATTCGGCAAAATTAATGGGAAAATGGGTCAAATGACCCCTTTCGGTAGTTTTAGTGTTAAATGTGTTTAAGTATTCTAAGGCGAAATGATTTTACATAAAAAATTATGATTTAATTTATTATTTAAATATGCAACTTGCTTACTATTAATATTTTTTATGAAATACACTCGGATACTTAGGATATTAAGGGAGAATTCTGTATATCTCAAATTTACACTACAGCTTTTTAATAATCCTTTCTGAACATCACATTTCAAAACGTTATTTTGTGATTGGTAGTATATATATATATATATATATATATATATATATGAAGTGTTATCTATAGTGAAATTCATCCATGATGAGGATTAATGATTTTTGACAAGTGATTGTAAAATACCAGAAAAAATATTTTCTGTATTCCTCATTGGTTTTAATATTGATATAAGGTACTTTTAGTTAGCCTCCCCACTGCATTAGATTTTGTGCACACTGAAATCTTGAGAAATATGTTACATTTGGATTCCAAATATACCTTAATCTAAATCAGCTTAATTGTTCATTCTGCTTCAGAGATTTATGCTATAGTTATTATCTCTAAAATATATAATTGGGAAATTCTAACATTGAGTCAAAAAATTACTTCATGATTTCAGGAGACCTCTTTGCAGTTATATTTAGAATTTTCAAATGAATAACATGTTGGTTTATGCTATAAGATGTCAGATTGATATGTTTTTATGATGCCATTTGAGATTAGAAAGAAGATATTTTTATCCTGTCAGCTTCCAACATTTGTTTAGTACGCTAATAGCATTAAGATTCTTGATGAGTCACTGTAACGGACAGACTTAAAGAGATAATTGGCTTTCATAGTGCAAATCAATTTTATTTGGAAATTATAAACACATTATACTGACCTTCGATAAAATTTATCTATCTTGGAAACTAACTGCTCTTCTATAGTAATTTCTCTCTCAGTAATTTCTAATTACAGAAAATTCTGTTCACAAACATTTTTAGTATAGATGTGTAAATGTACATTCTTTACAATAGATATACCAGCCAAGTTAACCCTTGTATAAAAAGTGATACTTTACTTTCTCTTTCAGCTATTTTTTTTTCTATAATATTTTATACTTTTCTTTATAATAACTGAGAAGTTTAATAGAAAACTAATTTAGCTAGAAAGTTTTCCTATTTAAATCCAAAAGTTATCAACAATAGAAGAAAAGGAAATTTTCCTTATTTTAGAGTTTTGAATAGCTGATAACCATCACAGATGGTCAAATGATTGATGTGTTTATTACATGGGACCAAGATACTGAGTAAATTTGCAATTAAAATATTAAAGAAGCCTGCATGTCTGGTAATTACAACATTTCCATTGTTTCTTAGTATGTTTGTGAGTTTTTCTTGTAGACATTAATTTCATTTCAAATTTCTCAAAGTAAAAGAGAACTTGCATATCCTTTGAAAAAGATTTTAAACTGTGATTTCTAAACCATGATCATATTTTTAAAGAATAATTTTCTTTGTTTTAGTTTAGTAATTAGCCATGAATATATGTAATTAAAAAACTGATCAATAAATTCTAAGACTCATCTGATGTCTCTAGGATTTAAATTGAAAGATATGAGTTTTAGTTACAATTAAAACTCGTTTTTACGAACTAGATAGAATCGGTAAAATAATTCGTAAAATTGAAAGTTCGTTTGAGTATAAAAATAAGTGTTAGATCTAATCATACTGAAGAAAAAGAGAAATTGCTTTCATTTATAAAGTACTAGCTGTACCCGCCGGCGTTGCCCGTGCATTTAGAAAATGCAGATAAGTGAATAGCGCAGGAATAGTAGTGTAGGACACGTAGACTGTCTCTCTCTCTTCCCCCCCCACACACAACATTCCCCGTCGATAAAAAGGAACAATATATCCTAAATATTTTAAACGGAAAATTTTCCAAAAGATGGTCGCCAGAATTGTTTCTCAAAAGGAGCTGGTACAACCCCGGAATCAGCTATCGGCGAGCAGCGATCTCGAGAAGAAGTTTTATAAATAATTTTTTTAAAATTTTTCTAATTCGAAAATCGGGCTTCGAGGTCTGGTAGCCAGCCCCCTTGTGCTTCCGTGTAAAAAATTCCAGGTCCCTGCGTGCGATAGATTTGGCTGGAGAGCTCGGTCAGACACATTACACTTGCTTTTATTATTATAGAAGAAGAAGATAACCCCGGAATCAGCTATCGGCGAGCAGCGATCTCGAGAAGAAGTTTTATAAATAATTTTTTTTAAATTTTTCTAATTCGAAAATCGGGCTTCGAGGTCTGGTGGCCTGCCCCCTTGTGCTTCCGTGTAAAAAATTCCAGGTCCCTGCGTGCTATAGATTTGGCTGGAGAGCTCGGTCAGACAAACGGACAGACACATTACACTTGCTTTTATTATTATAGACTAGTAAAAGAAGTTAGTACGTAGTATATAAAATTGCAAAATAAAATTCACACTTAGAAACAATCTTTTTTTTTTTTTTTTTTCATTTTGTTGATGAAAAAATACTTACCTTTTCATATTTCAAAACTACATGTTTTCAGTGTAGGGAAGCATTTTAAAATAGTTTTTCTCAAAAAGTACCACTACGCTGTTAGCCATTCAAACACTTGTTTTGCAGACGGTCGCAACATTTTATGGTTTTTTTTTTCTTGTTTGATATCTGAAAAAAATCTTTTAATTACATTCATTGCGTTCCTAATCATTTTATCACAGAATATTTCTTGCGAGCAAGCATATAAATCCAAATTAAAAAAACCTTAAGTTTCGGCCATTTGTAAGGTTTTCTACCGAAATTTTTAGATGAATAATTCATCTTCACTCAAAGTCTTCAGATAAATTTCCTTGGCTTTATTTAATAAAGCACGCGCGTTACACAACTGTTTAGACATAGTTTTCTCAGCAATTTTATTACATGCATATGTTGACAAGTGTATTGTGCCTAAAATGTCTATTACATAAAGCAATTCCAGGCCATGATCCTTCCTTGTAAAAGTATTCTACGAATTTGCAATTGATTACTCTCAGATGCATAGGCTTAAGTCGCAAGTTGATTAGGCGGGAATTACTTAACAAATCCAGATTTCATCGTAAGCAGTGCAATCATTGACAATTCAAAAGATTTACGATTCTCAAAACGCAAATTGGAGGGATTGCTGTGGTATTATCTACAAAGAATGCATGTGGAAAAAGATATCTAAGTGCATCGATAATAAAGTTCAGCAATAGGATTAGAAAATCCTTGATGAAGCTGCTATTATCCAAACGTCGAACTAAGTTTCAGCGCAAGAAAATACTGTTCTATCAAGATAATGCAAGACCATAAGTATTTGCATTCACCAGTTGCACTTTTTAGACTTTGCCACAAAAACCACCATATAACCTAGATATCGCTCTTTCGGATTTATTCTTTCACAGTTGCAGTTGTATCGTCCTGGTGCTATCTTCCATTCGGCACAGGTCGTCCGTATTGAAGTTTATCTGTTTTCGGATTCGCGGCCACCAAGAATCTGGGCTGAAGGCTTTGAAAAACTGCCAAAACTTTGTCAGAAAATCATAGATTTAGGTGGTGATCACTATCCGTACTAAATATAACTTCAATACACATGAAGCAAAAATTAAATAGCAAATATAAATTAAATTTTTAGGAATAAAAAAAATTCTTTTTAAAAGACCTATTTTAGCTTTCATGTTTTTTTTTAAAAATCTTATTAAGAACTTTATTGGAAAACTTTTGTTACAACTTGATAATAGAACAACTGGTGTAACTGAAGAGATCATCGAAAATTTCTAAAAATTTTCAATTTTAAATTATCTAAAACTGAAAGAATATAAAATAAATCAATGTTGTATAACGTCACAAAAAATAAAATACATTTAATTTAATAGTTAATATTGTGTTCATAAGAATATTGCGGTGCATGCACGATAACTCCCTGGTTGATAACGTATAAGCCGAGAACATTAACCGGGCAAAGACGGACTGTACATTTTCATTCATTAGCTAATTTTTCTCCCTGCGTTCAGCCACATTCTTGCATGCACAATTGTAACAGTATATTCTTAACACTGCATGCTTGATAATTCTGATGTTAAATTAATGAAGTTGCTGCTCCTTAAGTCTTTTATCCAACCAGATAACAGTAGAGTTAACTTCAATATATATTTTTTCATACATAACATTCAATATAATTTTGAGGGGACTCTTATTAATAAAATATCAGCTCCCAGAAAATTGTCACTGAAGAATCAAAATTTTGAAAGGGGTGAAACAAATCAATTGCATCATACATACAAGACTTAATTCAAAATTGAAAAATAGCAGTAATTTTTAGATTGTATATATTATGAATTTCAAATTTCATCAAAAAAATGTTGTAGCAATAGAATCGATTTTGATTATTACTAGGAAATAACTATTAACTGGAAGTAATCATTTAGAAAATATCAACAAAATGCTAAAGAAACACTTAAAAAATGTTTAAGAGAAAAGTGGGTTAAGCAGCCAAAAAATTATCTTATATCTTTATCAATTTTATAAGATATTTTTATATCACAAATTTTAAAATCTAAATTATATACAGAGCTAAGTATTATATTAGATTTAGGACTATTTATATAGCAATCTATTCTTCATCACAAAATAAGATTTAGATAAAAATATACTTAAAAGTATTTCTAAATATATATATTTACAGCTTTAAAAATATAAATGATTAAAGAAATTTAAGACAGAAAATGTTTTTGATCCCTTCCTAAATTGAATTCTTTAAACATTTTTACATTTTTCTACTTTACAATTAATTAGAACAATAAAATTTTAATACTAAATAATAAATTTCTTTTGATTTTCAATAGTAAAATTAGTAAGTCTTTTAATATAAAAAGCAAAACAAGTTTAAAGACATTTATTTTTTCAATTTTTTAAAGGATAAGTATTGAAAGAATAATTTCAAAACACATGAAACAGTAATTAAGTGAAAATAAAAGTAAATTTTTAGGCACAGCATTAAATACCTTTTTTTACAAATTGTTACAGGAATTAAAATTCACTGTAAATCCAAATAAGTAAACTTCAAAGTAAATAAATATTGATACACAATTTCAAAATTTATTTAAAAAATTGTATAATTAAATATAATATACATCTGATATACTTATTTTAAAATAAACTTTTGGAAAGTAGCCTTTACATGCATCCACAAAAAATAATTATATTATACAGAGGCAATATTAACAAATATATTCACTGATGTGTGATGCCAACTTCTATATTTGCTCAATATTCCTAGTTTCTAACAATTTAAAAGGGGCTGTGACACCTATAAAGTTCTAACATTAATTTCTCACAAATGCAAAATACAATATTACAACAATATTTATAATTTTAAGTAATGTAATTAACTTTAATTAGCTTATTGTAGAGAAATATTTCAATTAAGTGAGTTTTGAATTAATATTAATAAATGTATTCTTAAAAAACGATATTCTATTTGAAAATAAATTAATAACACTTGCACCAGAAAATTGAGTTTATTGAGAATACTTATCACATAGAAATTATATATTTTTTACAAACTGATCTTACTAGCTAATAATAATCATTGTTACAAATTTTAATTTGTGATATAACATAACAGTTTACTGAAAACTACATTTTTACATTTGTAAAACTACATGGGACAAAAAAACTCCAAAAAAATTCATTTCAGAGAATTTTATGAAGATCAATATAAACATTTGTTCAGTAAACATTTCATTCAGATAAACTATTTTATACATTTTTGTAACAAGGAATGTATTTGAATATAATCACATATATCAGATATAAATAAATGCTAGAAGTATATATACTAAATAATAAAACTACATTTTACAATTATCATATATCTTTTACTTGCTTTATGTAAACAGAATTACATCTTTTCAATGAAGTTTTGATAAATTCTAGTTCAAAATAAAGCAGGTAAAACAATCAGATAAAATAATGTAAAAAAATAAACTTTTCTTGAAAACAATGCTAAATATTTTATTTTATCACAATAAAATTTTTAAATGTGAAAGACAATTTTTCACAATCAAAATAATTATTTTAAATAGGAAAAAATATTTTCTCATTAAAATAAAATGGAGAAATATTTTTATATGAACACTTGTTGCATAAAGAATATCGTTTCTAATTCATGTTTTCTGTTTAATATAACAAACATTATTTAGAAAAAACTAATCAAGACTAGTGCAGTTGTTTTCATAATAATTATCATAGGATCAAAGATATGCTTACATTTTTTCAAAAAAATAAAATAGGAGAGATAATCTTGCTTTCGTGAAGGAGGAATAAATGATCCAAAATGTGCTGAATTGATTAGTGGTTAGAAAAAATAAATATATGTTTAAAAATTGGACCAAATAACTAGAATAATTCTGAATACATTTTTATAAAGTGGAAGTAACAAATCCTAAGCTCTCAATTTCTTATTAAATAAACAAAAAAAAAAGTTTTTTGGAAAAAATTTGAATATGTATTTTTCTGATTAATTAATGTTAATAGATAATTACTTTAGTTTTGATATTGATTTTCTTTCGTAAACTAAAAAATTAATTTTTTTCTACAAAGCAACTTCAAAACAAGGACTAAATTAAAAAAAAAAAAAGTAAGCAGAATGTAAATCATTTAACATTGATATGAGAATGTTTAATAAGATTCAGTTGTATTTTATTATAAAAAGATACAGCTGAATTTTTTATAAAAGTAAACAACTAATATATTCTACAAAAATATATTCAAATAAAATAATTGCACACTACAAAAATAAATTCGGATAAACTAATTTTAGATTAAAATTTAAATCGGACACAAATAGAAAACAAATGTGATGTACAACTGATAAACTAAATTTAGGAACTTAAAAATACCTGAAAATTAGTCATTTGTACATATAAAAAAATGTTAATTTGCACTATATCAACTAAACAGCAAATAATACTAACATAATGAGGAACACTATGTGAAAGAAACATTTATAAAACCAGTCTTCCATATCTCAAATTGATATAGTAGCAGAAGCTAATTTTAAAAAAAGTTATTTAAACAATTTATAAATTAAATGCTTGTTTTGAATTGTGAAGAGATTCCTCAGAATAATTTTTATCTTTATTTTTCATTGACATTAAAAAAAAATGTTTAAATAAAAACTGACAAAATAACTGATAGTTTATATTGTCACAAAAAGATAAAAAATACAAGCAACTTTTAAGCGAAAATGTATTAATTTAAATGAATGTTTATTCCTTATAATAAAGAATATTGGTTCATAGTTTAAAAAATGAATACAGAAAAATAATGAATGCTTAATTATTATAAATAATGGAATTACTTTAAGAAAAACACATAGATGAAACAAATGAAATATTTTACAACTATAGTCAATTCTCAATTAATAGAGATAAATTCAATCAATTCTTGGAAAGAAGAAAAACTATTGTCACACCTTAAATATGCATTATAAAATTTTCTCAAAGCACATATTAAAAAAGTTCTAAATGGTACTCCTATGTTTCTTTCTTTTTGATAATGTTCATAATACAAATATATTTTAGATATTTAGATTATAATTTTAGCATTAAAAATTCTAATAAAATTAATTTACAAAAGTTAGAAGCAAACTGTTTTTTTACAATTTACCAATACAAATTTGAATATTCTAAGTTTTTCAACCACCAATAAAATTATTATTATTTCAAGGACTTAAAAACTGCTGAAGGATGAGATTATGAATGATAAATTGTTTGTCTAATACAATTTTATTGTTGCTTAACCATTGACACAAAAAAGATTGTTGGTTATAATTAAGGTATGAAATAATAGCTGATAATGAAATTATATGCTTGTAACAAGAGTTAAAGAGTGAAAGTACCTTGAAAATTGTCTATGATTCAAATGAATAACACATTGTACTATATTACCATTTATCTGTATTAAAAAAATAATTATATATTGTAAACAGCATTGTTTCAGAAATTCAATGAAACCAATTTTTATACTGTTGAAATCATGAATATTGAATAGTAAAATACAGAAAAATTAGAATTACTGACATCCAAGAAAACTTGTTTTCATGATAATCTGAATTAAAGAATCACACATATACCAATTAAATGCAAGTCAAATACTTTTAAATTAAATTTATTTAAATAATTTATATTCATTTTTATAAAGTCATAACAAATGACCGATTTGAAATTCAGGGTAATAAATATGAAATTTTCATTTATAAGATATGAACTGAGATCATATAAATGAAAAGAATT
>JAPDSC010103236.1:0-15901 GCA_026290005.1 Latrodectus geometricus
CTTTATATTTATTACTTCTATAAGTTCAAAACTTTTTTTTTCTTTTTTGAAATGGGATTAAATTTTTATTTTACATAATGAGAACAATGAATATATGCATTTTTACAGACTATAATAAAGTTAAGATGTGCTTTTGAGTATAAGTAAAACAAGATATTGGACTACAACGATCTACAATTAGAGATCATAAATACGAATCTGTAAAATCTTAAAATTTTATGAGTTCAACCATAAATACACATCATAGCCAGATGGCAGTATTCCTTAGAGCATAAGATCTGATTCAATCCCAGCTCCTGTGGAACTATGGCAGATGGATATTGTACTTCTGCCTTCTAAGCTCATTTCCTTTGGTATGGTTGATTTGAAGATTTCAGTGGTAATTCCCTTGACAAATCTGAATGCAGCTCACCATTCATGAAAAGTCCCCTTTAGAATGCCACTTCCCGGTGGATTTTAAAATGCTTTACAATAGCTTTATGACATTAAGCTGTGGACTTAGTGGTGTCACATGTTTACTATAAAACAATTCTATGAATTCAATATATCGTCTATTAGTCTCTATTTAAGGATAGCATATAAAACTATTCTTCTATCTATAAAAGACCCGATCTATAAACTTTACTGTTTCTTTTACTAAATGGTCAACATAAAAATATTTTGCCACTCTAGCATTATAAGTAGTAAAAATATTTCTTATTATTTTAGTTTGAGGTTAGAAAAACATAAATAAATAAATAAATAAACAAATAAAAATAAAATAGTCTACACATAGTGTTCTTTCTAATGTTGAACATCTGCTAGCACTGCACGCGATTTTAAAGTGATTCAAATTTAAATTATATATTTAGAACTCCTTTATTTCTATTTTCACTTTCATTTCTATTCTGCTTTTATTTTCTTCATTTTCATTCATTCAGATTTTTTATAAATAATTATACAGACAAAACTGCCATAGTTTTATTAATAAAAATGCTAAAAAATTCAACATAAAGAATAATATATCAACATCTTTTCCATGCATAATTTTATGTTATTTTAATTCAAAAGTAAGAAAATAGTAAATACAACATATAAGCATTTTATACGAATGAAGTCAGAGTTGGAATAACTAACTCAAAATATGCAAAGAAATAGAAAAATTAAAAAAACGGTTAACTGAATTCAAACTAAAAGTACGAAAAAGATTGACACAAAATTAACAATATTTCTTAAACATTACAAAAATCAAATCTAATTTATATTTTTCAGTATATATCGCATGAACTTAATCTTTCAAAGAAATTGTTGAAGCAATTTTAACACTATATAGTGAATAAAATAAGGATTTAAAATTTTTGAGAGGTATTTTTTGTTTCTACTACATATTTCTTATGAAATTTTATTTGATAGATAATGATTCATGATAAATAATCGCAAACCTCGATGCCCAAATACATACAAATACGAATCCAGAAAATTAGCTCACAGAGAGTACCAAAACAAAATACCTACCTTGTCTTTAATAAAGAATATGATAAAGACTAAGACTTTCCATTATTTAGAAAATGGTTCACAATTGTTCATCAAGGAAGGTAAAAGCTCTCTTTATCAGTGTAAAATATACGATGTATTTTTAAAAATAGTGAAGTCTAATTTTGTTTCTTTGTGCATCTTTGCATGCGATATTCAACTAAACTTGGTAATAATATTACTAACTAAAAGTAGTAAACACTTAGTAAAAATATTTTCCACATAAAATAGGATAAATATCATATTAAATATATTTGCATATTACAATGTTTTCTTCTAATATACTATATTTAAAAACATTAAACTTATACCAATCTAATAATAGAAACATCCATTTTTATCAAAATACATACATGCCTGTTAAGCACAATTCTGAACTTATTCATGAAAATATTTCAAGCAAATAGTTTTCTGATAATTAAAAATAAAAAATACATATTTGAAAAATAATTAGAATTTGATGTCTTGTTTAAAAAACTATGTTTTCTTCCTGATTCTTTATTTTTAGTTTCTTTTAAAGAAAGCGTATTAAGAAATCAATACATTTCAGTGACTTTTAATAGTGTCATTTATGAAAGTAGATATTTTTTAATAAAGAACTGATAAAGAAGAAAATATATACTTATTACAATTTTCATTACGGACAATATATGTTGACATTAAATGATTAAATTTAAAGACTTCTGTTAAGTGGGGTTCCTGCCAAAATCAGAAGCCAGAGTATCTGCCATTGTTAGAGATCACCGCTGCCACGCGTCTCGGTATTGATTTAAAAAAGACTTTGGATAGGTTCTTTGGCTGCAGCAGACCACGCAGCTTCCAAACGTTGCCAAAGTTGATCTGGTATGGCAGTTATAAATATAATTTAGGTCAATCGTTGAGCAACCATGAACCACGTGTTTTCTTTCTACCGAATATTCGTAGAACGAGCCGGTCAGAGTAGCAATTCAATCTGAAGAAGAAACCTTGGACAATGTGGGCCACGTATGGTTGCCCATTAACCTGTTGATATATGGCTTTTGGCAAGTCCTGAAAGTAAGGAATGACAACTGACTGCAACACCTCGGACATGTAGTACTGGCAAAACACCGTCAATGCGTACTAAACTAGTGCGAGATTATCCAATACCACCGCATACTATTACACCCTGTGCAAGACCAGTGTAGCCTTGCATAATGAAGATGTTCAAAATCCTCACTCCATGATATCTCCAGACACAAATGCAACTATTGTTGTGTTGCAGACAGAAGCGTAAGTCATCAGTAAAGACAATTTCATTCCATTCTGCCGTCAATATCATTCTTTAATTGCACCATTGCCGTGGAGACGTCTTTAGCTTTTTGTCAAAAATAAACGAAATAATGAGCGTCTTACAAATAGACCACTCTGCTGTAAACGCCTTCGAATGTTACGCGTAGATACAGGATGATGCATTACAGACTGAATCTGTTGTGCTATGGTTCGTGGTGTGGCTGAGCATTCCATCACTGCCATGTGCACAATTTGCTTGTCATTACGTGAAGTGGTGCACTGAATTGGATGCGATAGAACCTCGCACCTCCTGCATACCTACCTGCATCCGACGATCACATATCCGCATATCAGTTGTTTGGCTTCGTCCAACACGATTACCGATTTCCCTGAAAGATATTCCACAATCTCTGTAGGCCACAGTCCTTTCTCTCTTGATCTCACAAAATTTAATCAAAAAGTTATCACTGTTTTCTACAGGGCATAATTAATTGGTAATTTTTTGTGAAAAATCCACAAGAAAAACACAATTGCTGAACTTGAAATCATCGAAATCTCCAATCTTAATATAGCGTTTTGAAGTGGTGCCACAGACGTTCGTGATTTGCGTCAGTGTTGAGATTCTAATCACTTGCATGTCTCACCTCCGCTAGTTCATGTAGCAAACCTTCTGTAAGATATTTTTCGTAAATTCCTTCGTAAAATTATTGATGACAATCACATTCCTAAAATCATTTACATGTCCATAAAAGTTGCTAAAATATTTTGACAAATTCATTATAAATATTAACTTATTATAAATATATTAATGTAGTCAAATGTTTTTAAGCTGCATTTTTATGTATTCAAATTGAAAATGAAATTTCAACACAAAACTTTGAATAATACCAGTTGTAACATAATCATATTTATATAATATGTGACATGCACTAATTGTAACTTAATAATATTCTTTGCTAATTCTATAAAACGTCAAACATATTTTTTCTAAATTTCATGTTAAAATCTTTATAGATACAAAGATTATCATAATAAAATATAACACATTAAAATTAAAATTTTAGTTTTTAATTAGAAAAAATTGAAAAAATTTATTAATTCATAGAAAGTGTGCTATCTGCTTGTTAGACGGATGTATGAAGATATAAAAATCTACCATTAATAAATGCATTGTAAAAAACTTAGTTTTGTTTAGCAAAATATTCTTTGATAAATTTTCTGTACTAGTAAAGATTTTTCTGTACTATTAAGCTTAGCATATTTATGATAGAATATTTTTACCTTGTTTACATTAATAACATAGTGCACAATTCCTATTAAACTTCATACTTCAAATTAATTTTAATGTATGTGAATGAAACTATACTATATTTATATTCTCTGATATCATTTTGTTCCTGCTGAATTTCTTCATAAAGAAATATTTTTTACCAGGAAATAAATACTAAAGGATAAAGATCAAAAATGGAGTAAAGTTTCAGAACATGTAAATGTAAAGAAACATGTAAATATATTCTTCTTATCTAAAATATACTATGTATTCGAAAATTTATTTAAACCATCAGTCAGGTATTTTTTGTTTAAAAACGAACATCAATAATCATAGAATAAATATAAAGAAAGAAACTAAATGACTAAATATTTACATCTAAATTCATTTAAGTAGAAAATATACATAAAATGTAAATGATTCAATTTGTTGAATATTATTTCTCTTATTTAAGTTTTTAAGAAACTAAAACAAATATGAAACTTGAATGTAATTTAAAAATCGTTACCAAAATTTTTTATTTTGTTGCTCTTTATTAAATATTAACTTATAAAATATCTATAGACTCAATGTAAAATGTGTTTTGCGCATCATTATGATGAAATATTGGCGATACGTTTTCTTCTGTCGAGAGTTACTCATAGAGTAGGTGACCACTTAACTGAACACAACATGTTTCATTTTAGATATGAAAGAATATCTCCCTTCGGAACTATTACATTTATAAAAAATTTTTATCTCCACCGGTAAGATTTCCAAATACTTTCAAAACTATTCAGAGGGCTTTTTTGTGAACAAGAGTAAAGGGAAATATTTTTACATAATGTAATATGAAAAGGAAGATAAATGTGAAAAGGAAATATCAATCAATTATGTCATATAATTCCCACTAGGCCTAGATTTATATGAAAATGATTTTTCCTGAATAAGAAATTACGTTATATTTTTATAACGTAAATTTTATCATTCATGCATTTAACTTAAATTCGATTAAAATGTGAAAGTTCTTCTCAACTAAATATCAAGCAAGAGGAAATAAATACAGCAAGTTAAAATGTTTAATGCAATATTTCAAAATGTTTAATTCAAATTGTAAAGTAAGTTATTGGTATTTTATGGAAAATTCCTTGAATTTGTGTGTGTGTGTGCTTACTTTATTTTGACTTCAAACCACTGCAATTTCACAAAATAATCATGAAAATTTATGAAAATTAAGAAAAAGCCATTAAAGAAGATTAAAACTGATTTAGTAATGTGCTTAAAGACGTTTTTAATCAAAGGATGTTAAAGGGTATAATTGAGGTTTAAAATGACTCAAAATTTATACTGTATAGATAGATGAAAAATATTCTCTAATTCCCATTATCAGGAATTTCCCAAAATCTATTTAACAATATTACTATGTGCACCACTAACATCATACTTTGACTGCTATCATGCTACGATTTTGTTTTATACATCAACATTGGTAGTTTTCTGAGCTCCAGTTTCTCTGACATTTTTTCAAATTAAGATATCAGAATTAAGTTCAAATATTTAACAGATTATCCATTGATTTATTTAAGTTGTAATACATTTTTTTAAAATTTGTGACACATCAGAAATCAAAATTATTCTTTATCTTATACATATGTAAATATCAGAAACTCACTTTAAATAAGAAGATATTAAAAATCTGGCCTCTCTAAAAGGACTTATATAATCAAGGATTTATTGTCAATATGTGTACTAATTAATGTAAAACTTTAATTATTTGTAAAAATATGAATACCTTTCACTAAGTACATTTCTTCAATTGTTAAATGCAAATGTTTTTATCCAGTAATTTTAAAATAAAAGCAATTGTACTTATTATTCAAATATCTCATTTCTAAAATCGTAAAGTGAGGATATAATAAATTTTAGTCTCCAAGCTAAAAAATGTCTCTAAGAATTCACTAGGCTATCCTAATATTGTAAAATGTCTAATGATTTGTACAATTTATTTAATTCCACTGATAAGAAAGATCAAGAATTTTTTAAGCATCCTAATTAAAGTTTAAATGTTATAGTTTAAGTATAGGAATCTTCAAGCATATCTTTTATGCTTCTAAGAATCTACTCAGAAATAAGAAAAAACTTAAATTATTTACATTCATTATGTTGCTATTCAATTAACAATATTGTAACTTAAATCATGATACATTATGTAGTAATAGGATAACATTATTACTACATAAAGTATTTTATTTGTTCTTTAATATTAAAAATTTTATAAGCCATTAAATGAATTTTATCAATTTATAGCTTCCCAAAAATGTTATTTGCATTGAAAAACTAATATATAAGAAAATAAGTTTGTTAAAATTTTAACTTTTTCTATGAATCAATTTTTTATGCTGCAATATTTTATTTAAATAATATTTTCCTATTTTGTTATATTAAATATCTCATTCATACTGAAAATTCCAGAAGGCAGATGAAACATTTAATTTAAAAAACTAAAAATTAGTAAAGTTTAAGTGCATTTTAAATGTTTTTTAATTTTAACTTTACCATGTATTAATTTCTTTCACTTGAAATCATTAATTTTTAAGAATAATGTATTATAAGGGAATGAACTTTCTTCATAAAAATATGATTCATACGATATGAATAAATTTTTATACACTAACTAGGTCAATATTTAGTAAAATTTAATGAAAGGTTTTTTTTTTGTTTATTGTAAATTTAAAAATTAGTAAATGAACGGGAGAGTTTTGGATATTTAAATTTAAATTTCCCTTATTTTAATTATGTTAAACATTCACTAAAAAATGAATTGAAAAATCAGTAATTAAATTTATGTGTAAATTAATTCAAACATGTGTTTACATTATAAATTAATCAAACATTATTTCAATATTATATTTAAGTTCCTTTGGACTAATTTTCATAGTATTGATAAATAATATTTTTTGTGCATCATAGTGAGTATATTTTTAACAATTTGTTTTTTACGAAACGGATTAAGATGTTAAAAATCAAAATAAGTTGAGCATAAAAAACAGATAAATAATATACTAAATAAAAATTTCAAACAAATCTGAGATTACCAGATTTATCTTATGTAAAGATATTTATTTTTTCATAATGACACTGGTGATATTCTGAAGAAAAATTGGTGATAAGTTGATAAAAGTAAATTGTGTCTTTTGAAAATGTCTGAACAACTGCCTTTTTTAATTTTCTTTGCATACTACATAAGAAATATAAATATTTTAGTAAATACTTACAGTAAAATGATTATAAATTAAATTTATTACTATTATTTTTTAATTTGCTTTATATTTAGTAGCTTATAAATTTTATATTCATTTTTAATTTTTCTGGCACATTAAATATTTTTCCTTTTGCTTTTTTTTATCGATGTTTTGATAATTTCTTATTAATATCCTATTAAAATATATGTAACTCCTTATCAGTTCCTCATATTTAGAAACTAGTTTGCGTAGATTTCTAAGAAAATTTAAAGTACTTAGGAAATTTATTAACCAACAAATGAAATAGCTGTTAGATTGATGAAATCAATAAGAGAAACATTAGTGTATTGCAACAGAAAATTCCTTTTTTTCATTTTTTGGATATTGTATGATTGAATACTGTTATTTTTGAAAAATTGCCAAATTTCTTTAGATATAAAAATTAAAAATAGAAAAATATATCTGCAATATTGTTAAGAATCATGCATAATTAAATTATTTTTAAAGCTTGATTTTTACTTTCCTGAAAATAAAAAGAGAAATTATAAGCACTTTCATTACGTTAAATAAAGAAAATTGGACAAGTCTAGTATTTACCATATTTAAGATTTTTATTAAATAATTCATTGAAATATTATAAGATATTCAATGTTTAAAGATTTTAATAATTAAATTTTTTTACAATTTAATTTGTTTAAATTTTAATTTTAAATATTAGATGTTATAAAATGGAATCATAAACTGTAATACATTTTTTACAAGGATTATTTCCCACAGATGATATAATCATAAGATTGACAATTTGTGGTATAAAATTGTTCATATTTTAAATAGACTCCAAATGAATAGATTCAATTAAATAGATTGAATGTTTCCAAAATTTTAAAGTATTATTTTAAACACTATACTTAAATTTCGATTAAAATTAATTTACGTTAATATCCATTTTAATGTTCCTAATCTAATTAAATATATATATAACATTTCCTTTAATAGACAATACGTTTATTATACTTCTGGAAAACCACCTGCCATCTATCTTCAAAAAATTTACAAAAATCCGCTTCTAACTTTTTTTGATAACTTAATACATTTATAGCAAACTTAATAACTAGTATTAGAACAAACTGATACAAATGTAATATATTAGAAATTACTCTTATTCAAACTTACAAGAAATTATAGTAAACAATATTTTTTTTATTTTAAATGTAAAATGTTCTTTATAGACTCTTATCAAATAATTAAAATTGAAAAAGTATTAAATTTTACTCCCCAACTATAATATTATGGTTTTATCGAATGTATAATCTTATGTGTCAAATTCAAATTTTTTTTAAACTCTAATACTGTGTGTGTGCAATCTTAAGTTAAAATACTTTAGAATGCAAATACTACTTGTATAGATACAATAATTCATCAAAGAATAAAAAAATTATAAGTTAATAATTATTTTATTGCACTGCATCATCAATTTTTCAACAACTGTAGTTAAAATATGAAAGACAATATTTTATTTTCAGTTTTAAAATCATTTAGATATGTTTTTAAGCTGAATAAGCAGTTAAAATAAAAACTATTTTTAAAAAGATTGACTTATATTTAATACTTCCTGTATGATAAAATTTTTACATGTTTAAACTTTACCTGGGTTTACTGTTTCAAACAGTTATAAAACTACTATAAATATCCAATTCATAGATTAAATTTTAATTCACTAGTCCAAGGCCAGATCACTAATTACTCAACTAAAAATTAAGAAATTAAAAGTTTATTTACACATTCACATTATCAATATTTTGTAATCTTAATAATCATTTTTTTAGTCAACTATTTAGAATTCTATAGATCTACAATTTTCTCTCATATTTCCTGTCCCTAAAGTAATTTTTAAGTACTGTTCAGAGAAATGTAAAATGTAAATAATAGTTTAAAATTAATTTCCTCCGTAAAATGATACCCCATTTGCTAAAATGGTATTTAAATTTTCAAAATTTATCTTATTATATATATATATATAATAAAAACTATTTAGAAGTTGTTAAATTTTTAAGATTCATGAAAATATTTATGACTGACTAAAATATTTATGACATAATATAACTTAATGAGAAATTATTCCTATAATTAAAGAAAATATTTGTTTGACTAAAATTCTTGAAATTACAAATTTAAAGCACTGAGTAATAAAGTACTATTTTTAAAACAAACATAATCACAGCAACTAACTATGTTTAAACAGAACATTATAATACACATGTATCTAGAAAAACCACAAAAAAATATCCAATAAAATTTGAATAAGGAAATAATACTCTACTCTTTAAAATCTTTTATACATTGCTTCTGTAGATTTATGAGAAACTGATTTATGCACATTCTGTTGCAGTACATAAGCCTTCATGAAAAATGACACCTTAGAGACAAATGAACTTGCTGAGAAAAATTATTATTGACATTTGATATATATTAAGTGAGTGAATTTGTAACATAATAATAAATAGCTTCATATTTTGAGTATTTAACTGTTAAAAAAATCCTTTTCTAACCACACCTTAGGGTATTGTTTTGTTTGAGCATCATTCTTTCACACAGAATTGAATAACGAAACACTAACACAAAAGGGTATAATAAATAGTATTACGTTTTTAGAAATTTTATTCAAAAATATTGATGCTTGATTTATAGATGTATCTTGAGAATTCAAAGGAAAGAACAGTGTCCTTTGAATTCTCAAGATACAAACATCAGTGATTGAAAATTATAGAAATTTTGATGCATACAAATCATTAGATTTTTATAATAAAGGTGGTGAGAATGAATCAATCAAAAATTAAAACATTTAAAATAATAAAATAACATGAGGTATAAGCTTTCAAATCGAAACTAAATTTAAAAGAAATTTTAAAAGTGTGTTTATTCATATAATTTTTGTTTCTAATTGAGAAAATTATTTCAATTAAACAAAAATAATATAGATATTCTATAAGAGTATCATTGTAAGAATAAAAAAATTTAAAACTGAAAGTGACAATGAACATTTTAAAATACAAAATGAAGTTGATGATTCTGATATTATAAGTTTGTAGTATAAGAAACTTTATTACTTTTATCTAGAAATTAAAGAAAAATTGTAAATATCCAGATTTGCGTGAAATCCAATAATTTTTTCCTAATCATGGACATCTAATCATTTATATATAACCAGAAGTCAGGAAATGAAAAATAGCAACAATATATCACACAAATTATGTGTAACATAATCTAGAACATATTTACTATGCCTACATAAATAATTAAAATCGGAAATATTTTGTTTAAAATAAAAGCTAAGTTTCTGAAATCAAACTATTTGAAGAAATTATATTTCTTTCTTGAATATCACAAAAGTTTTATATCCTTTAAATATCACATAAAAAATTTGGATACATTAAAAAATTGATAACGCATTGAATAAAAATTAATATAACTATTGAAACTAAAATATTTCTGTAT
This sequence comes from Latrodectus geometricus, assembly GCA_026290005.1. Taxonomy (NCBI): domain Eukaryota; kingdom Metazoa; phylum Arthropoda; class Arachnida; order Araneae; family Theridiidae; genus Latrodectus; species Latrodectus geometricus. The sequence goes on from JAPDSC010103236.1 coordinate 10,750, forward strand.
AAAAGTATAAATATACCCTACTGGCCATTAATATTGCTACACCAGGAAGAAATGCAGATAGCAAAATGATATTTATTGGACAAATATATTATACTAGAAATAAAAAGTGATTAAATTTTCAAAAAATTTGGCTGGATAGATCCTGAGAAATCAGTACCCAGAACAACCACCTCTGGCAGTAATAACAGCAGTTATACGCCTGGGCATTGAGTCAAACAGAGATTGGATTGCATGTACAAATACAGATGCTCATGCAGCTTCAATACGATGCCACAGTTCATCAACCGTAGTGACTGGCGTTTGGTGACGAGCCAGTTGCTCGGCAACCATTGATCAGACGTTTTCTATTGGTGAAAGATCTGGAGAACGTGCTGGCCAAGGCAACAAACGAACATGTTCCGTATCAAGGAAGGTCCGTACAATACCGGCAATATGCAGTCGGGCATTATCCTGCTGAAACGAAGGGTTTCACAGGGCTCGAATAAAGGGTAGAGCCACGGGTCGTAACACACCAGAAATGTAACGTGCACTGTCCAAAGCACCGTCAATGCGAACAAGAGGTGACCGAGACGTGTATCCAATGGCCCCCCATACCATCACGCCAGGTGATGGGCCAGTATGACGATGACGAATGCACGCTGCAAGTGTGCGTTCACCACGATGCCGCCAAACACGGATGCGACCATCATGATGCTGTACACAGAACCTGGATTCATCTGAAAAGATGATGTCTCACCATTCGTGCGGCCTGGTTCGTCATTGATCACACCATTGAAGGCGCTCTTGTCTATGACGCAGCGTCAAGGGAAACCGCAGCCATGGTCTCCGAGCTGAGAGTCCATGCTGCTGCAAACGTTGTCGAACTGTTCGGGCAGACACTTGTTGTCTTCCAAACGACCCCGTTTCTTGACTCACGGCTCGTGACGTGGTTGCACGATCCATTACGACCATGCGGATAATATGGCTGTCTTCTCGGCTGCTAGTGATAGGTGGCAGTTGAGATCCCGCATGGCGTTCCGTACTACCGTCCTGAACCCATCGATTCCATATTCTGCTAACAGTCATTGGATCTTGACCGACGCGAGCAGCAATACTTCGATAAGATAAACCGCAATCCCGGTACGCTACAATTCGACCTTTATCAAAGTCAGAAACATGTTGGTACGCATTTCTCCTTCTTACATAAGCATCACAACAACTTTTCACCAGGCAACAACGTTCAAATGCAATTTGTGTATGGGGAACCGACTGAACAATTTTCTCATTTAAACACAATGTAGATGTCGCTACTGGCGCCTGCTTTGTCTGAATGCGCTGAAAAGCTAATCATTTGCATGTCACAGTACCTTCTTCCTTTCGTATAAATTTCATGTCTGTAGCATGTCGCCTTCTTGGTGTACCAATTTTAATGGCCAGTAGTGTATGATCTCTTTAAAATTAACAAAATCTAAATCAATTTATGCATTTGTTATTATTTTCATCATAAGTTGTATGCACAATGTGTCTAAAAAATACATTTAATTTGAAATATCTTCCCATAAAATGGTATTGTTAAAAATTTTTGAATAAATTTTTAGGTTACGTTTTAGAATATTAAATGAAATATGTACCTTTAAATATCATTTTATATGTATTCATCATTTAGAAATTTATTATCATTTAGAATTTGTGAATGAAAATTATTTAGATTTGAATTGAAATTAAAAATAATCACATACACTAAAAAAACTATTTTAGATTTGATTTTATTTTTACTTATTTTTAATAAGGCAATTTTATCAATCATTAATTGAATCTAAAATAAAAGTTTAATTTTTATTACAACTACTTAAATAAATTATTTATCTTGTTGGAATAAATGCATATGTATTATTGACATAGTTCTTTTTTAACTAAATCAAATTCATTTTTTTACTTCCTTAAGTTATTTTAAAATAATGTAAAGAAAATGCGTATTTTATGCAGAGGAATGAAAATATTATTAATAAATATATCACAAAAGACGTGACCTTCTCAAAAATTTTATTTTATTGTTTTTAAAATAGCAAAAAATTTCTTTAATACTACTTAATATGTTCTCACTACATTTAATGGAATACTTAATATTATAACTAAAATGTTTGCATATGCCTACAATCAAAATAAACAATTTAAACTTAGATATTAAATAACAATTGGAAGCAATTAAAAGAACATGGTTCTTTTAAACATTTGTAATTCAGTAGAATTGAATATTATAAAATGTTATTAATCAGCAAATTAAATTGCTATAAATAAGAATTATAAATTTAGACATTGATAATTATCCTAAAACTTAAATATAGTTGAAGTAAATAAGACTATTACCTTCACAGAAATCCCAATTATATACCTTATTTTTATCTGATTCTCATGCAATATGCTTTAAAAGATAACTTTTTCCCTTGCTAGTAAAACGTTTTCAGCCAATTGTGACTGTTCAACTGTAATTACATTCAGTGAGACTGTATAAAATTATTTATAAAACTTTAACCAATGAAATAGCTATTATAAATTCATTAAATATAGTTAGAATATTTTATACATTCATATGCATGTACAAGATGAGTGGAATAAATCCATGAAATGATAATTGAATACTGAGTTAAAGCAGTTATTTGGAAAAATAGAGCACATTTATTATTTTTTTTTTGTGATGGAAATTAAATTAAGCTAATATTTTATGTCACTTATAATGACCGCCAATATGAAGTGGCCTCTTATTATAAACACATTTCTTAAATTCAAAATACTATATTTATTATGTTTATTAAAAGACAAAGGTTATAGGTATTATGTACTACTAACCTTTATCTTTTATAAAGTATTATATAGCATATTTTAACAATATTGTAAGCAAATATTAACAAACCTTGTTTTCACAAACCTGTAGACTACTTATTTAAAGCATTAACAATAAACACGCAGATATTATTCTACTAAATACTTCCTTTTCAGCTCATAATTTTGATTTCTTCTTTATATTAGAATAATAATGACATTAAATATATAAGTGATTTTTCTGAACATATTACTAAGTTCTTTCTTTTTAAATAATGAATAATTTTAAGTTTTGTAATGTAATGAATAATTTTGAATGAAAACTGTCTTAAAATTAATTCAGTTTTTAACTTTCTAACATTTAAATTGAATTATATTCTATAACTGGTTTTATTAAGAGTAATTTAAGGCTGATTAAGAATATGTAACTCTCGGGGTTATATGTAAATTTCAAAATCAAGTTTCATGTAAATATAGTTTCTTCTAAATTTACAATTTAGTTGTAAGCTTTCCATCTTTGATTCAAATTATAATGCTGAAATTCAATGCGATTTTACTTAAACATCAAACTTTCACCATATATAGAATAAAATATTTCATGAAATAATTATCTATTAAATGTAACTAAACTGTATTTTGTGTTTCAAGTCATATGAAGTTTTTGGTGCCCACTTTACAACTAAGAGAAAATGTGAGCAAACTTGAGATTAATAATTTCCTAACATTCGGTTAGAGCAAAAAAAAATAATAATAAGATAAACTGAGGCTATAAAGTATAATTTGTTAGCAATATAACTATTATGTTAAGTCTATTAGATTTATACTCCTCACACTAGTAATAAATTTATTCTGTTCATTCGAGGTGAACTCCAGTCACTACAAGAAGGACTTTTTCATGTTTTTTACATGATCATGTTTACTGATTTTTCTTTATTTATATTGTGCTGAAATTAGCTTTTTAAGTTATCTATGTCAGATTTTAATTAAAAATACATCCTTCAATTAAAATTAACAAATAGTTTAATACAATTTTATTAAATATTTCTAAAGCAAATTAAGTAATTTTATTATATCAATCATTTATAGATAACTCATTATTCTATAAATTCAAGTGGTTAAAATCTATTATTCAACATTTTTACGTGAAATTAATACCTTTTAAATTCTTAAAATTTAGTTTATTTTCTTTTTAAATTATTTGATGCTTTCTACTCTCTCCTACAGTTTTCTCTTGAATCTTTTTGCACATAGAAAATATCATTTTTTCCAAAAACAATTGCAAATAAAAATGTTCATCAAAACTAACTATTTTAATCAACTCTATCATTTTTCAAATTCTTCAATTAGGAATGTAAAGTATATAAGTTATCATAATATAGAAAATGCATTCTGATGACTTTGATTTATGTGGCTCAAAATCACAAAATAAGCAATTTTATCTACAACTTAAAATGTAGAAAAAATAATATGATCATGAAAAATTAAAGTTAATAAGAAAAATAATGATCATTCAAAAATAAATGCTCAAATTTTTCTTACTATGCGTTAGTCATATTAATTTATGTTATCAATGTATTAAACCTTATCTGCTAAGAATGGTATAAATTCATTTTATTTATGTTTTGTTTTATGCAGATAGATAGATAGTGGTTCATGCAAGCAACGGACTCTACCTCAAAAATGGTTTGGAATATTCATCCATCACCAAATGCCTCAAAATTTTGAACCACGGTCAGCTTCCTTGGTCTTACCTGTCCTGTCAACCATCTCTATACATCCACCTATAATTCCTATAATTAAACACCAGGCTTTCGCCACAGCAGATTAAACTGGAGACATTAACACCCCGTCATGGCACATGGACCAGGTAATGGAGTCAGAATGAGAGAACATTGTCACCCTCCCAACCACCTTCTGCGGTAATTGCTTCTTCAGTTTGATGATATTAACGGGATGTGGTATGAATCAACTGTGCAACTGAAGCTCTTTTAATTGTGTATAAAAAATTGAAAAATTAGCGTGTGAGAGTTTAGAAATTTGTAATAAGTAAAGTCGCAGACGAAATGTAAGGAAATTTGGTCTAGGTCTACAGCGGAATATGGAGTTTTGATTTATAATCAATATTTTCTAAATGTACTAGTATGGGCATGTTTGGAGCTGCTTACTGATCAATATGCTTTAATTTGCTTTATCAATTCAGATGCAACACTTATGTGAATAAAAATAATGTCTAGAAATATATTAACAATTCGAAGATGAATTAAATAATACTTTATATGTCTTATAGACAAATTAAAATATAATAATTTATATGTCTTATAGACAAATTAAAATATAATAATACTTTATATGT
>JAPDSC010103236.1:17938-44251 GCA_026290005.1 Latrodectus geometricus
ATTTGGGACAAATATAAATACAATAAAGCACTTATATAAAATTATTCAAATGTATCAAAAAGATAGAACGTAACCAGTACACAAAGTCAAATTTACAAGATAAATCAATTTAAATGAATATAAATGAAATACCAACATGGCCAGCTTCATCACCGGGTGCTGACCACATTAATACAAAGTATGGTTTTTCTGCAATGACTGAAGGCTTATATCTAAATCTTATCATTAGACCCCAAAACTATACAGAAAAAACTTTAAAACTAAGAAATTATATAAGAAAAAGAATTAAAGTTTCCATAAAAAGCAAGCATCAAACAAATAAATAAAGCGAAAAATAAAAACAAAATCAATGTTCCCAATACACTAAACCAAACTCCAAACCTGCAAGCAAATACAGAAACAAAACAAATACATAAATCAAAAGAATAATTGTAAGCACTATTAGCATTTTAAGCTATCATTTAGTCTATTTATGCTTTGTTTTTTACACTAATTAAATTATTATAAATTATACAGATTCTATTTAATGGATTGAATATTTTTTAATAAATTTTAATAGAAATATTAGATTTCCAAAAAATTTACTTTACAGCTAAGATAATTTTTTGTCGAAAATATTAGTGTATAATTTTCTTCTACTGTAATTGAAATATCTAAAAATTCAGTTTTAAATAATTATTATTTGTTTTAATTAAATTTATATCTTCTAGATAAATGTCATCATGAACTTTATAAAATTTCGAAAAATTAAAAATTATTAAGTCATCAATATATCTTAATGCAAAAGGCATCTTCTTTGGCATTTGAATATATTTATTTAGAAATATTATAAGACTTTTCATTAAAATGTAGAAACAAATTAACTAAAATACTAGGAAATATAGAACCCTGAGAACGCTAATGATCTGTATAGAGAGTGTTTCTCTATAGCGCTTAAACAAAATGTACAAATATTTTTCGTATAAATTATGCCAATATTTAATAATGGATTAAAATCATAAAAATAAGAGATTTTAATGTCAAAGAATTATTCGAGTGGCATACTTCTGAAAGATCTTTAAAATCGTATGATTAAATATTATTAATTTTATTGTGAGAAACAAAATCAATAATTGATTTATACTTTCTAACTATCCAAGTATTCTGTTAATTGATAATATTACCTAAAAGGATATTTAAATAATGTTAAAATGAATTTCCAAATTCATTTGCTTATGTATCATTTCCACACGTAAAATTATTATCGAAATATAATACGCTATTAAGAATTTAGTGTAAATAATAATTTTAAAAAATTTTAAGATTGATATTTTTAACATCAAATAATTGATATTTTTAATATCAGTATCTCCAGTAACAATATGCCCAAAAGAGAAAATAAATAACAAATATATTGTATTTTGGTGAACAGTAGAAGCAATCAGTATTTCCTTTATTAAAATTAATTATATTTAAAAACATTTCTACCAAAAGGTAAAGCATTTTGAATTGTTAAATAGTTCATTAAATCGAAAAGGTACTAGAGTTTCATGATATAAATTAAATTGATTTTCTGTAATTAAACGTAGTTTATTACCGGATTCAATAACTAAGATGGTGATAACAATATAATAAAAACTGTTGATTTTAAAATGTTCAAATTCAATATTAAAGGTGTTGTTACTATTATTTTTTTATTGTTAGATTTATGTAAGTTTGTACAAATATTAATGGTATTAGAGGTTTGTCCAATGTATTTAAAGTTACAAATTGAGCATTCAGTCACATAAATTACACTATAAACCATTCAAGAGATGTCTAAATTACAGTAATTACCAATTTGGGATGTATTAAATTGATGGCACGTTTTGCAAATTTTGGAATTACTAGTATTGAAATTCAGTTTCTTTGTAAAAATAAATCCTCATTAACATAAGAACAATTGTTATGTGCAGTATTTTAAGGTTCACTGTATATCGAGTCAGTTCCATACCATCCAAATATTAAACAATTTCCGAATATATATATAATAAAATAATTAATACTTATTAAATGTGTAATAATATAAAATGAAATTTCAGTTTTTGTTCTACTTACTTATAATTGTAGAAAACTTTTCAATGAACTTCAAAATATAATTGGCACAGAATTATAGTTTATCCTATTTAAAAGCATCCCTGTAAACTTAAGTTAATTTTGTGAACTTCAGTTCACAAAATTAACTTAAGTTTATAAATTTAATTTGGTAAATAAAATTTATAAACTTAAGTTACATTATGCTTAAAGGTGAACAGAGAACGAAACAAAATACCTGAACTAACTTTTACTTAAGATTTTATTAATTAATAGCCTCTAGAAGTATTAAAACTTATCGCAAAATAAAAACCCTGCCAGTATGGGGTTTTAGGGGAAAAAAAGCAATTAAATTGGTGAAATTAAAATTGTCACCTTTTTATGAAAAAAACTTAAAAGCCTTTTAAAAAAATTGGTAAATTATGTTTTCATAATAAGATTAATTAGTTTCTTGAGGACGGAAATAATATTTCAATTAGAAATTAGAAAAATACCGAATATTTTCAAATTAATTTAATACGAATAATTTAAATTTATTCAAATTAATTGCCTTTAAATGTGAAATCTAATTGGCAATAATTATGTTCTATGTAACATTTAAATAATCATGTATTTTAAACTATCAGAAATAAACCGATATTTGTATACTTTGTTTACTAAAAATGTGTAATACAGTGTATTTAAAGGTATACAAATTTTTTTGTCTTTCAACATTATTTGTGTATGTATACAATAATAACAAATATGAATATTGTTTATAGAAAGTATATTTCTGGTACTTAAAAACTTTGTAAAATATCTTCAAATTTCATTCTAATATATAGGTAAAGTTCGTATCTTCATTCTTTATTTCATTTTCGATCCATAACAAAAAACTTGAAAGCTTTAAAAGTTTTCGTTAAATTATTTACATTTATTATTAAATCATGTTTCTCATTATTATTTCTAGTTTATATTAATAGTAGATGATTGGGAAATGATCAATAAACCCAAAAACAAAAGCTTAGATGTAAAACATGATTATTGTGCATGTAATAAAATAAAATCAGAAAAAATTCAGTCATTAACTTTATATCGGACAAGTCGAAATCTATAAAAAAAATAGTTGGTTTCTGAATGTATTAAAAAGTTGATATTCGTGAGAATGTTAGTAAAGTAATTTAACATTACAGATTACCTAACCATTCTATAGTTTAAAATAGTTCATCGAATTTGTACTCGTTCAATAAATTTTTATCACATATGTTGTTGAAGTAGATTAAATATATTACCATATTATTTATTATAATCCCACTTCTTGCCAATTTCTTTTGAGATTCTTTGAGATTTTTTTGAGAGAATTTCATTCGAAAAAATGTCTTGTTTAAATATATGTCAAATCAACTATATTTATATCATGTAGGGCCTTGAAGTACTTGTAGAGTATCAAACATATTTCATATTATTTTCCCTTAAAAAATTGTAAATTATTTAACTATAAAAATTTGAATAATTAATATTTTCGTCAAATTAATTTAAGGAAAGTTTATCAACTGCTTGCAACTTTTAAAATGTGATATGTAATGTAATTACCCTCACATTCTTCATTTTATAATTGAATGCAATAAAAATTTAATTCGTGAATTATATTATTTTAATTTAAGAATAAATTGAACGGAAAAAAACTAATTTTAATTCCCTGTTTTTTCAAGCTGTAAAAATATTTACACCAGAAAATCAATCAGATCATGTTATTTTCTTATTACCACAAAAATTTTGTGCAAATAAGAAAATAACATGATCTGAATTCCTTCTCATTTTTCTTTTTCCATGGAATAAAAATTGTTTTAAGTTGAAATGATTTCCAAAACTAACGTAAACTAGGCAAATATCATACCTTTTCTCATTCAATACTCATATTTTTCATCATAATTTTGCAGAATGTCATACATTTCGCGCATGAAACAAACACTTTAAAACTAACAACCTTAATAAGCCAATATGGGTTCATAGTAATATTTAAGATAATATAATTTTTTAAGAACAGTGCAAATTTTATAATCTTTTTATTTTTAAAATAGTCAGTAGATACTAAAATTTTTTATGTTTAATCATTTTTGTAACTTTTAAATTTTCTAACTGAATAACAATCAGTTATAGATTAGACATTTTTCAAGTTAGATTGTAACAAAATAGGTCTGATGTACTCTACGCTTTTTTGTATCATTTCAAAAGAATTGAGATTATCCTACTATATTAATATCCTACTACTATCCTCAATAATTTCAAAAGTTAAAATATATTGTTAAAAATAAATCTTGGATTTCTGTAAATGTGGATCAAGCATTTTTTTTATGATCTAATTGCTTGTTTTTCCATCATTATTATTCCTTAAGAAATAGTAAGAAATCTCCCTGAAAAAGTTCATTATATCTTGATTATCTAGGAATTTTTTCAAAACTAAGAAATCAACTGAGTCAGAACGGAGAAAGAATTATTAAAGAAATTTCATGTGTTGAAAAGTTTTATAAATTTTCATTTAGTATACATCCTCTATTTGAATAACCACCTTCTATTTGCATCCGTTTTGTATGCAGGCTTTTGGTTAGAAGAAATAAAACTGATTAAAATTAACTGGAAGATTAGCATTATTTACTCATCCAGAACTAATCATTTTTATCTCTCTATATATAAGATATTGTCTGAAATAAATATTCCTTCAGCAAGATATATGATTATAGAAATTTAATAAAAACATTTGATCTTCATTTTAGCTTAGAATGATAACTAAGAATATTTTAATGGGCTTCATAAAAGTTGATGTTCTGATAATATTTTTCAACCTTAGACACGAGAAGCTTTTGAAATGTACATTATTTCCTATAACTGGAAGACAATGAATTTTAAAAGCGTTATTTATTTTTCATTATAATAAAACTGAATAAATCTAATAAAATAAAACTTTATTAGATTTATTCAACTTTATTTAAGTTTTAGCAATAAAATAAATCAGCATCTGTAGAATAAATAACAACATCATCGAATAAAGCCTCCACCATGCAGACTTCATGCTTTTTGAAATCTTCTGATTTTAGATAAAAATACTTTTTGATTTTATTAAAATAAATGTACTTAAGGCTCTTTAAATATAATTTTTTTACAAAATAAAATATATAATAAATAGAAAGAAATTTCAACAAGACTCCAAAAACTATTTCTAAAAATAATTTAAAATAGGCTTCAGCAAAAACAAATTACCAATGATAATTCGCTTCTTTTGCAGTTTACTTTTTTTGATGATTGCGACTAGTTTGAGATCATGTTTTAAATTAATTTGAAAAACTTCTGCAGTAACAGGTTTTTATAGCTTAGAATATTTACAAATAACAATACTAATTAATTTGAAAGTAGTATATAGGATAATTATTCTTGTGTAAATTCGTTGATGGAGTATCAAGAATTACTCTTTGGATTCCACAAAAAAAAAAGAAACTTTCATTCCTTTTTTCTATTTTGATAAAGAATTTAAATTGAAATACTAAATGGATGTAAATTACTATATAAATATATCAGCTTTTATATATAGTGTAAATAATACAAATATAATTTGAAAATATCTAAATCAAAATGTTGTCTGTTTTTCAGTAATAATTTATAACTTTAAAGTTATAAATTAATACTTTTCTTATTAATACTTTTCTTTTCAAAATATATTTTTTATACCATTACCTGAATATATACTATTTTATTCCTATCATATCCAAGTTCTTTTGACATTTAATCATAATACTACATTAAGAAGTTTTTGAAAAATAAGCATATACAAACTTTAATATTTATAATTTATGTGGGAATTTTCTGTTTTACTACTCAAAAAGTCTGAAGTAAAGGACATATTTATTCATAGTATTTACATTCTCTAATGGAATCTAATTAAAGATTTAATGTTTCAAAATACTTCATATAGGGCAATTGAGAAATTTATAGATTAACTTTATAAATTGACGATTAGAAAGTAAAATAGCAAAATTTGACTTCAAACCCATTGTAAGTTATTAGAAATAATATTCTTTGAACTTTTCTTATAATTGCAATTTCCCTCTTCTTAACTATTCCCCTAGATCTCAGTTTTTATTATATAAAAAATTCTTTAAGATTAAAAAGTAATAAATAGGCTGACTTTCATTTAAATATAAACTATAGATAATGTCACTATATTAATTGTTATTTATTAAATCTTGACAATTGTTATTGTTATTGATAATAATTTCACGCTATGGATACATAAATTTTATCTAAAATATTTCGATTTTACACTATTTCTTTGACTTAAATTAAAAAATTTGTGAAATTTCATTTATATTTTTATTTCAAAAATATTTTTTAAAATTTTATTTAGGCATTTCATATAAAATTTTTTTATCCTTTATCTAATGTAGCTCTCTTTCTATTCATGATTATCTTCTAAAACACCGAATGTAATTAAATAAGCATAAAAAATGATAATATTTTTATGCTTAAATAAATAAGGACAAAGACAAGAAAACCATGAACTGCTGAGGTCTATAATATCTACAACATTCAATCAATCAGAAAAGTCTTGCGCACGAAAACCTCACAGCTATAAATTAACTAGTCACCATTACAATAGAATTAAGTCTCATGTACTTTATTCAGTACCATTATATCACCGAGAGATATTAATGTAGGTTGTTGCTTGAATAAAGTAATGCTTAGTTCAAATAGGTTAGCTGTTATAATAATGTAATGGAGGAAAGTGGCAATTAGTGTTAAAGAGGCATTAGCATAAATGATATTTTCCGTCCCACAACCGTCTAAACAGGTTGCTTAATGTTTCTGAATGTCTTCGTCAGCTTAAATTAATGCAAACTGGCTGGACTGCGTTTCAATGGAGATAAGCATCAATTAAGCTTGTTCAGCTTCGTCCAGATAGAGTAACTACATTAATAATTAAAATATATAAGACATGTGATTCTATTTTCGATAATTTTAGTGAAACAATTGCATTTTAAATGCAAACAATTTTATTCCTTATCCTGTTTTCTTTAACGATATGTCTAATATAAAAAATGAAGTATTGCATGAATATATTAAAAGGTATTATTTTAGCTATCGAATTTTGTAAGTTTTAATAAGATTTTACATTTTATTCTGAACATTTTATAAAATTCTGTGTCTGAAAGTGTAGATTGAATACATTGTATAAACTTATCCAATCTATTTTATGTGTCAAACAAAGTAAATAATAGAGTGAAATGTCCTGCAAAATCATTGTAGGACATTATTGCTTAATTCTGGAATAACATCATATTCCAGATTGATGCCTATAAGTTATATTCAATATCTTAATAAATTTGTTTTATTTATAATGTTTGATTGTTTAATGTTTTTTTACTTCAAACTTATTTAAAAAAGGGAATTAAAACAATATAGGTATTTTTAGAAAATTAAATAATGTAATAACTTAATATATGATATTAAATGTAAATTATTAACTTACACCTACACAATTTACAAGTATTTTATTGCTTTATACAATTCGAATTTAATTTTCTACAGCAGTATTTACAAATTTCGTCATTCAAATTATACTTTCAATTAGTTAAATAAACCATTTATCACACATTTTATTATATTTAGATTTTCCTCTTAATATATTTTATTTTTATCATAAACATCTTTTCTTAAAAAACAATTTTTTAGTTTTAAAATTATTAAATTTATTTCAAATAACGCTTGAAAAGTATTTTTGTTTTATTTTTAAAAGATAAAGTAGAAACAGTTAATTTTCAAAGATTTGAATGCGTTAATTTGTAATAAGAAAATAGTAAGTGAGTTAAAATGAAAAATAAAATTCTCACTGACGATAGACATAATTAAACATTTCTTTAAAGCATTTAAAAATTTTGCAATTCCCAAAAACAAAATATTCAATTCTGCAGAATTTTTTAAAGTATTTTAAAAGATAAAGAAATTTTTTATCAAAAAGAATCAATTTAATAAATGTAAAATCATAACACATCAAGAAAAAATTAAACATTTCGTGGTAAAAATTTGAATTTAATTCTTTAAGAAAGTAGTTAAAAATTTAATATTATGCTTATTTTAAGTTTAATGGACAATTATAGTACAGTACTGAAATAAAAATTCACTTTATTTAAATTAGTTAATTAAAAAGTGAAGGTAATCAGTTGAATAAACGATTGCTTCAGACATTTAAAATATCCAAAAATCTATTTTAATCGGCTTCAACTTCCAATTCCTTTAATTTCTATTTTATAAAAAGGGAAAACATTCAGACAAAAAAAAGAACTCTAATCAAAACAGAATTTTACTGGGGGCATTTCTGAGCATGTTAATTAATTTATCTCATTTTTGAAGATTTTGTGAAAATTTCTTTTGAGAGAAGTGTCTCTATAATTAGAATTTTGCGAAGTATGAAAATATGACTTGTAAAATTTTGTAATCGCAAGTAATTTAATTTTTAACATTTTTGATTTTATAGAAAATCTACAATTGCTGCTACGAAATAGGTTTTATTTTCAGTGAAGCAAATAAATAAGTGAGACAATATTGTGATATTTATACTTTAAAATTAAATGATATTGTAATAGAAAATCTGAATTATGCAGCTAAGAAAACTAATTTAGTCTGGGTTTCTCATGCCACATTTCCTATCAATATATATCTTGGTTTTACTTATTATTGCTAAAACCGAATGATGAAGCATAAGATTGATACTCAAGTTTAAAAGAAGTACTGCATAAATGAGACTATACTTTAATTATTTTAAAAGAAAATTTGATTTCTTCATTTAAGATAAGTCACTAAAAACAACAAATATTTTAAATATATTAAATTATTGCATAAATATTACCTTTAAAAATTAACCTGAAAATGTGTATCTTATTTACTTTTGGAAATCTGAATCTTTCATACCCTTAATATTCATTCAATACATTTTAATCAGTCAGTAAAAAAAGTTTCAAATCTCAGTAAAGGAAGTAGTTTAAGCACTATTTTATCATAGATCTATTTTATGCATTACAACCATTATATTCTGCATCACCAACAACGTAATCGAACTATTAATGAAATCACTTTTCCTTATGTAAAATGTTTTTCTTCTAATGGTGTCAGTCGGATGGACATGTGAAGGTATGGAACAAATCATATGAGTTTATAGATCCTGCAAATTATCATAAGATGTTTCAAAGAAATTCTGTGAAAATTATCAAAATTCTTATGCAATGAAGTGTGTGTAGATGGCATGATATTAGTTTTTGCTATAACTGGAGAAATATTTGATCGGTGAATATATAAGTATCTCTTTTTTTTATCTACGCTCATTAATATCCATTATGATTTCCGATGAAGTAAACTATTCTGTTAGAACAATGCGGCATCACAGGCCTCCAAAATTGGTTCTGTGCTCAAAATTTACTCTTTAGATTTTAGACACTAACATCAATTATCTAAATTTTCATGCGTGAAATATTAGACATGCCTAAGATCCTTGCTACGTGCTGTTCAGCAGTGATGTCCACCATTTAACGTTCCTATAGATTTGTGAATTTCCCTGTTCAAGTTACAAATTTTTAATTAAATTTAAAAGTTTAAAAAAGTAAAATTTGATTCAATTTACAAATAGTCTCTCAGTACTTTCGAAGATCAGTAAAATCAATTTCTTATAATGTTGTTACACTTATCATGCTCATTTAGGCTTAACATCATATTAACTAAATGTAACACTCTTTTGTTGAGTAACAGTATTTCTGATAATTGTTTAAAAAAGTACGTATTTTCAACATTTTCAAAAGATTTCAAATTTTTTTAAGAATAATCTCATATTTCTCTCATGTTATTATGAAGGAGAACATATGTTAATGTAGTGAAAATTTAATATGAGTACATAATAAGAAAAGATGCAGAATAAAAAGTTCCTGTCTCTCCTACAAAACAAATATGTCTATAAAAGTAAATGAATAAGCTTTGTACTTAATTTAGTTTGCTTATTTCTCAACTACATAGATAGATAAAGACAACTACTAATTTTTGCAAAATATACCTTTATTTTATATATGAATTTCATTTAGAAGAAAAGCATGCTTATTTACATAATAACATAATATAAAATATGAAATAGAAAACCGTTTATGTTTATCGAAATACGAGTACATTCTGTCACAAAAGAATATTTGCGCTCATGAGAAATCGAGTCACAATCACGAAGCATGACAGAAACGTAATCTGGTAAGATATATGCAAATGATTCAAATTTAGACACCAAAGAGACAAGGCTTATAGCGCTACACGGCATGAGATGTGCATGTTGGAGAGTTTAAAAGAAGGCATAAGCGTTCCATAGGTCAATGCATACAAACCTGTCAATCTTCATGGACAGTACTATGACCTGAGAAACCTTTCAAACGTAATCGGTGGTCATATGAACAGTTGTCAGATTTTAAGAGAGGGGGGCGTATAAAAGGCCTGACAGAAACAGGTTGGTTGAACAGGCGTATTAGCCGCCATCGAAAAAAGCAATATGATTGTTGCTCGTTGTTGGTAACAATAGATCACGGAAAGAAGATTCTACCGTCGAAGAGGTGCCAAGAACACTAATGATTGTGAGAACCACGCAATCAGAAGAGTGGCCATTTCCACACCAACAACGTCGCTATCATCGATATGACCTCCTGTATCATCTTCTAGGCATTCTATGGTATCAAAGAAAACAATTCAGAGATGACTGGTAGACGCTGATTTTTGAAGCCAATATCCATTAAGACGCTTACCGCTGATCCTTCTTTACAAGCAGTATCGATTGGACTTTAGCATAACTCAAACAAACTGGAGTGTGACGACAGGTTACGTGTTATCTTCAGCAATGATATCAGATTCAGTCTGCATGCTGATGACAAACGTACATGCGTCATGATACGTATATGATGGCGGACAGGCCAGTGGTCCGACCAGCATTTTTTGTAGAACGGCATACAGCAATTTCGGAAGATCATCTGGAACGTCAGTGAGATGAGAGATATCTTGTGATACACGATCACCTCTAGACATCCTTCAAAGGTAATTTCATAGCTCGCAGGTAGGTGGATAAAATTTCAACGCTGGTTATCCTGCCTGTACTATTCAGCTACCAAGGTTTCATTAAACAGCACCACAACACTCATCCACATACTATGCGACTCTTCTAACAATGTCTTAAGGAACACAATGTACTCCAGTGGCCTGTACGGTCATCAGACTTCTCGACAATAGAGCAAGCATATTCGGGACATGGTATTAAGCTACTGCATCCATTTTGAATCACTATTGTGTTAACTGCCAAGTAGCAAAGATTATAGCATAATTTTCCACAGGAGGCCACAAGAGACTTAATTAATTTGATTCCACGCCATGTTTCAGCTTGTATAGGTGTCAGGGGTTCTCTATACTGTTTACTGATTTTTAATCTTCTTTCTGTCAATATTACTCATTATCTCTGGTTCTGAATTCATAATTACTTGATTTTCTCCTTATACACTACATACATGTTAAGTTCAATGATAATAGTTTGTTTCTTTCTGGGTGCACTATATTTTTGAAACAGAGTGTATTTTGATAACACTTGAAGAGTGTTTCTTCTCTTCTTTTGAAAAATCTAACAAAAAATATTTCTACGTGAATTTTAAGTTCAAAAATTTATATTTTATAATTAAATTTTAAATTGTTTTATAATTGACTTCACAAACATGAATACGATTGTGTCAATACTGTCGTGTGATTGAAAACAAATGTCTTCAGAAGTCAAGAAAAATTGACTTCATTTTATTTCTCTTTAAAAAAATTAGACATCAAAAAAAGGGAAACGTTGAAGATATCACACAAATATTATTATTATCATCAATAATTTATTCAACTGAGAACTTTTAAAAATACAATACAACTTAGGAAACAAAAGCTAATGATTTTTCTAAAAACATTTAGTTGTGATAAATGCTAAACATAAAGCATGACGGTATAATATATATACTTAATAATTTAATTCACTGTTTTCTTCAAAAGTATGAACTTTTTCTGAAATGAAAATTCTAAACTTAAATTAACCTAAAAAAATTGAAATCATGTCTAGATGTAAGAAAGTTGGTAAGTTATTCAGGGTATTTCATTGAGAGACTCATTCAGGATAGTTCATTAAAAGAAAAGACTGTATCAAATATTTAATCTCAGGGAATTATATTACTTTTTATCTGTATAATTCTAAAACTCATTTTTTAAATAAAATATATAACTAAATTAAACAGAGAAAGTTATTACGAAAACAATTAATTTTTTTTTACGCCTACATTAAAATTATGCAAAAAACAAATCCTCAAATAACTTATTTTAAAGTGATTACTCTACTTTATAATTTTCTAGAGTCACATAGACATTATAAATATTTTGTTTTGTTCTGGCTTTTAAATAATTAAAATGAAATAAGTTTATATTGCCTACCCTACAGATTTCTGTAAAATTACTCTCAAATTATCATGTCATCATCTTAAATAAGAGTAATGTGGTATCAAAAATAGGTGTTGCAATTTCTAAACATATACAAATTTCAGTATTATTTTGATATTGTAATAAACTACTTTACCATATTAAAGAAAAACTGCCTGTAATTTTACAGGAAATACATTAAGAAATATTGGTTCATATTTCAATGTATATGGGAAACTATATATATACGCAAAAGTAATTACAATTTCTAATAAGTCATGTATGCTTTTAACGTAATTGATTCTTTCCGTGACCATCATTTTCTCAGTAAAATTTCAAGAAAGAATATCATATTTCAATAAACTCTAACCACACTCTCTTATTTTAAGGATAATTATTATGTTTTATTTACGAAACAGAAATGTCTCAAAAGTTATCCCTGTAAATAACATAATTTTAACGAGTTATTTCAGTGTTGTGAGTACATCTCATATGACAACAATTATATATATGAAATGCTTGTTTAGAGTCTATGTAGAATTTAAGAATTTAATAAGATTAATCTATAAGAATTTAATAAGAATCAAATTCTTATTAAATTCTTAGCATTCTAAACAAATGATTTTACAGAATCACACCAGATAATTCTGAGCAATACACTTTGGAGTTTAAATATGTAAATATCAGAAACAAAGGGAAAATATCTACTGCGTTCGTGTAGTAATTAAATTGAAATATTGCTTTTAATAATATATAAAATAGTTTTTTCTTTTTGGAAGCAATGGTACTTATATAGCTACGTATATTTTTTAACTTAAGATTAAGTTGAAATATATTTTTAATTTCACATTGAATCTTCATTTACCAAACTATTAAACAATTTATAATTTTATTTCCAATAAAACTATGAAACTTTCTTCGTTTTTTCGTACTTTCTAGTGATCATTTTAGTTGAAAATGAAAAATTTGTTTTACATGCCATTCTATCATACAAATTAGAATAATTTTTTTTGTTCCCAAAGAAAAATGACCCACAAAAAATTAGAAAGAATTTTGAATCTGTATAAATTAAACAATTATTTTGTTTGTGAGCGGAATATGTGTTACAGATTGAAGTGAGAACAGTTTCTTGGAATGAAATGAAACTTTCATCAGGATATCGATCATCGGCTGTCTTAAGTCATACGTACACTTATGTTTCATTTCAAAATATTGATAACAAAGTTTTTAATCAATTTAAATTTTAGTTAAGGATGATTTAAAATCATAGAAAAGTTGCTGGAAATCCTTTTTCATTAAAAATGAGAGTATACGATTTAGTTCTCTCTTTTAAAATTATCCTCTATGCGAAACCGTTGAGAATTGAGAAAAGATTGATAAGGTAACAGATTTCCTCTGTTACTGAAGTTTCTAGAAAATATTTTTAAAGAAAAGTTATGACATTCACTATGTTTTAAGGACTTTTAAAAACGTACTTTTTCAAATGAAACGAACATGTTTTCATTTTCTTCCTCGAGACACCATTAATGATAAATTTTCATATTGCGACAGATAAAAATTTCTATATTTTTTATAGTTAAAAGTATTGAAATCTTAACATTTTAAAAGAAATTTTTTTTAACCTTCCACATAGTATTTGTTTGTTTCTACCGTGTCAATGCAAGAGACTTCATTTTTTTTAAAATATCGCTTTGAATGAAATTAATCACTAAATAACTCTAATATAAATAGTAAGTACCTATATTTCTCAAATCTCAATTTTTCCCGAAACTTAGGTACACATTTGTTACAAAAAACTACTGCCCGTTTAAAAAATCCAATGTTTTATTCTTTTTTTTTATTGCTGATATTTTTTTCCAGTATGAGTATAATGATTATTTTAATAATTTTCCCTTTTTTGAACTGATTTATTAAATTAAACACAAATTTTAAGCATCCCACTATTTAATTAATATTTTTATAATAAATCATATTATGTATCTCTATCTATATTATGTATGAATATTATAAATGAACTCCAAATAAAATTTGATTATTTGAAATTGTGAAGAATATTAATTTATGTTAGAATAATAATGTTTTTTTTTTTTTAATTTAATTTGCAAATAAAAATTTACTTAGATTCATTTTGTAATGAAAATATTTATCAAAGTTCTATAAAATTTTTCTTTTTAGTTATAGTTTATAATATGTTTATTTTGATTTAAAAATTCACGTTAAATACAAAACTCACAATAGTCACAATACAATATATGAAGTATTATTCATGAAATGCAACAGCTATTTTTCATGTAAATTGCAATTTTATTTTCAAATCAATTAAAAATTAATTTGTGGCTTTATCTTGTATAGTTAATTTATGATTCTGTGGACACTTATGATAAAAAAAGGGAGTTCATGTGAGATATACATTTCAATTGTATTCCAAGAGATACAAACTTCTATGCTTCTTGTGGGGCTCTTTTTCTTAAAGTACAATACCATATATAAATTATATGAAACATTACTCTAATATTTTTGAATAAAATTTGCTGTACTGAGGAAAATTTTGAAAATATCCTCAGTTGATCAATTAGATTTTTAACTACAAAAACTATTAAACTTATGCAAAATTCTTTGATATATATATAAAATTTTAAGGAAATATATTCGCAGTTTTTTTACACATCCAATTTTTCTTTGTTAAAATTTGTGTTCAGTTCTTATTTTTGGTGTTTCTATAATCATATTTGAATATTAAATCAAAGTCTCTTTGAGAATTTGAATTGTTAAGTTAATATTCACTTTAAAGATAAAAAAAATATGGTCTACATCCATACAAACTTATATAAAACTAAATATGTGAAAACACTCAAAAGTATAAAATAAGAGTCATAAGTATATATTGTGTTTAACATTTGCATCACTTTAATATCCAACGGCTTGTATTTAAATTGTATTACGAAAACATTTTATTTATATGAAATGTCTTGTTACATCAACTATGAAACTGATATATTATAAATGTTTAATACTTTAAAGGCTGAAATAAAACATAATTTAAAGGCCAAATAAATTTTGTATATTGAATTCTTGTTGTTGCAAGAATTCAATATACTATAAGATTGTACTAGAATCATCTCTCTCACTTAAAATTTAAAAACTTAAGTCATATTGAAAAATAAATTAAATATTCACTCAAAATTTAAATCTTAAAAATAATTTTTATATTTAAAAAATACAGTGCATAGTTAAATCATATTTATATACAGCCTAAATTCAAAATCAAATATCAATTTTAAGTTAATGATTAATGTGGATAGCTGAATTTCTAAAATGTTTCAGCTCAATTCATAATTTTATATTTAGAATATTTCCAGAATATATTAAATGAAATAAGTGATGAATTGAAATTATTTGAAATTTTTTTCAAAACAGTATATTTTATTTAGTATTTTAATAATATTATCAGCTAAAGTACATGTGAAATAAAATAATTTGCATGCTGCCAATACAATTTTACTGCCTCCAGTAGAATTATATTTAAAATACATTGGATTTTAGAAAACAAAATGCATTTAAAATATTAAAAAGCAAATTTTAGTTAGATTAGAAAAAGAATGTAAAGTGTTTTTCTTTTAAATCTCAGAGAATACTAGTATTAACTTGTGGAAATAACTAATTATCTTTTATTACATTTGGAAAAAAACATCCTTAAAGAGCCTCGAGCGAACATTATGAAGTGATATCCATTCGAGCGTAAAACTTTAATTACTGACAAGACATTTCTAAAGAAAAATATTTGAGCAATAAAATGTAATTATCAGAGGTAACATTCCTCGCGCAGTAAATTTGAATGGTATGGAATACAAAATTCAAATGTCTTCTTTTCATGAAAACATTTTTCAGATAGTAGAAAATGTTGTTATGTTTAAATATCAGATAAATGGTAAACAAAGAAAATGATCAATACAATTTTCTGAAGTACCTTAATTATTTGAATAGCGAATTTTATACTAAATATACGGAGAAAACTTCAACAATATGTGAATTTTTGATTATATGATGGAAATTGAACGTCTTTTCAGCTTTCTAAGATAAATTTTTTTCTTTTTTTGTTTAACGTATATGAGATAATTTTGATGTTTCACTTAATTCAATTATTTAATTTTTGTAAATTCTAAAGAACTACAGAGACAAGGGATACAGAACATCAATTCATTTATAAGAACAATAATTTTAAATTTTCTATAGTAGATGACTATTTATTCAAGCTATAATGGTTTTAAATAATATAAATATTTTTGTATATTATATTCTCAGTAAAGAAACGAGAGTTAATTGTAACTGCGTTTCTAATTTTTTTCTTTTTCGTTAGTTCATAAAAATTAAATAGATTTTATCAAAATAATTTGATGATATATATGGAACAATATCAGATCACGTGTACTATTTTACATTTAAAAATTCTTTAAATTTTAAGTACTTATTTTTTAAATACCCAAAAAGAAAAGAATTCTATTAATTATTCAAAACATATGCTCAAATTTTATATTAGTTATATGTTTTTTACTAAGCTTTCAGCGAGATATATTTTTAGTAGAGTTATTACTTTATGAAGACATTTAATCATGAAATATTTAGCCATGAAATGATTTTTCATTTCATTTTGGTTTTCTATTTTCTATCGCAAACATCTTTTCAACAGTCTACTGTTCTGTGAGGCACTGTTTCATATTATTTTTTTACCATTTTTAAGCGATATCTTTATCATTTTCATTTAACCAAATTTTTTACCTTATGTATCGTGATTTCTCTCCCCTCCCCCAACAATTAAGAATCTTATTTTAGAATTTTGGCTCTTTTTATCTGAGTTATATTTTGTTGATTCTTTACATTTTATTTTACAATCATGCGTGACTGTAATTCAATGATTTTCTGCACATATTAACTTTCTTCTTTAATTTTTTTTTCTAATTGTTTATTGTTTATTATTGTTATGACAGAAGAAGTCATGAGATACAAATCTTTTTTTATTGAATGAAACAATGTTTCAATATTGTATTTATAAAAGTCCTTAAAAATTATAATTTTCCAAGTTGATATTGAATGAATTTACAATTTACACACAGCTCATAATGTAATTAATATAACCAGCAAAATATAAATTTTTAATTTACTTTTATTTTACAAAATATACATTTTTAATTTTATATTTATATAGTAACATTCTTTTAATGGGAATTACGGCCTTAAAATTCTAAGGAAAATAGTAAAGCTTGATTTTTCATATGTGTGTATTATTTTGTTAAATATGATCGTATAACACTTACATACACATAACTATTACATAATGTAATTCATAATTTAATAAACTTGAAAGAAATCCAAATTGATAGCAATATATAGCAAATGTTTTTCTCTATTTACTTACAATTTTCTTTCTAAGCAAAAAATAACAGTTGAATAAAAATGTTTTTGTATAATTAATTTTACGTATTATAAGATAATAAAATTATATAAAGAATTTGAAAATAAGTTAGAAAAATATATTTATTCTACATTAATTAATAGAACTCTACATTAAACAGAGACAAATTAATAGATTAAAAATAAGTATTTAAATTTCTTTCAATATCTTTCAAAAAAACATTCCTTTGACTACATTATCATCTAATTATTACAGATGGGAGAAACAAAAATAATGAAAATTCTAATTATAAACCATTAAAAATCACTAAGCATTATATTATATACTTTAGAAGATTTTATAAGTCAATAAACACTTTTAATTACGATTTTTTTAACTTCTGTGAAATGCATTTTTTAAAATAAATACATGCTTTATTTGCATTCAGTTAAAAAGATTATTGAGATTATTTTAAATCTTTCTAATCTTAATTCTAAAAATTCTCTGACAATTTCTTGAAAATAAAATTTAGTATTTTATTTACAAATAATGAACAAAATGGTTGTCTTAGTTTTTATTCACCCAATTGCCGCATGCCACTCTTTAGACCAAAACTAAGCTCTATTAACTGTAATATCATTTCACATTTCTTTGAAAAATAAACTTACGAAAGCTTGGCTTTTCAATTCAAATTTTATACGATCCAAGCTCTAAGAAAAATTAACAGTAGTATCATTCGATAATTTTCTGGAAAATTTACTAACTTTGCTCTTTAGTCTCGAATTAATTTTTTTACATCATCAAAACTGGGCACATTTGACAATGGTATAATTTCATATCACAATGCAAAATTTACTTAAAAGTTTGTTCTTTAATTTCTAACTATCTATCTTACTCAAATATAACTGAATACAATTCATTACAGCATCTTTCCAAAACATTTTCATGAATAAATTTCACTGAATTGAATAGGAATCGATGAATAATAGTTAGCAATACAAGTGAAAACTATAATTACCAAATATACTATGGATGAAAAATTGAATTAAACAGAATTATAAAACATTATGAATTAAAGTAAAATTAGAATTAAGAATGAAATGAAACGAAATAAAACCTAAAAAGTCTATTATATTTTAGTTTCATAAATCGATTTAATTAACGTCTTGTATAATATAACTTTGTAATTAATTTGGAAAAAATAGAACACATCAATTTAAGAAAAATGTAGTCACACAACGAGTTTGTCAGGTACTTTCAAAAACGTTCATTTCAGTCAGTATTAAAATATAATCAAAAAGTTTGTTTTAATTGCAATTAATGACAAACAAAATGTTTCTCTTTTAATGAAAATAAAAAACATTGAAATGTTTAAACTATTTCTTAAAATTTCCATTCATATTAAAAAAAACAATTTATAATTTGTCACATTATATTTTAAAATTGTTAGACGTGTGTTTTTTAATAATTCATAATTTAAAAATATCACAGCAAGTTTATATCCTCAACTTATCTTATTATTTGTATTATTTACAACAAATGCAAAAATATTACTCCATTAACTTTAAGTAAATCATTTCTTTATTGAAGATGTTTAATTAAAAATTAAAAGAAAAAACTTTTCATAAAATGAGTTAAAAATTTGTCTTAAAGAACAGAAAGATTATAAGAACAAATTAACTATGTTAATAATTGCTTTAATAATTATAAAATCTTTAGACTTGATAAAAATTGATATACCTGAAGAACTTCTTTTATTGAATTGATGAAAATTTATGCTTATTTAAAATTAATAATTAGGAGATTTTTAAAATGCCATTTCTTTTTCTATTATAGAAATAATTTTTTTTATTTAAAATAATTAATATTTAGAGTGTCTTGAACTCTTTTCTTCCTTTTCTATAAAAATAAAATTTTCTATATATAAAATCTTTTAAACCAAATTTCAGGAAATAAATAAGATGTTTGCTAAATTTGTTTTCTCAACTATTTACAACTTTTTATTTAAGGGCAATAACTCAACATTTAAGTGCAAACTTTTTGATAAACTGTAATCTTAAGCTGTAATTGTTAATTTTCATAATTTAGCACTTGATACGTATGTAAGTTACAAATATTTTTTCATAAATACTAATTTTTTTTAAGATGCTCTTGTAAATTTCGTAATTATTTTAAAAATAAAAATTATTTTCAAAAATAGATGATTTAAATACAATTTGATTTTTGTAAAACATATATGCTTTTACTTTAAACAATTAAAAAAGCTCATAATTAAATTATAATATATGTTTTTAAACGTTTAAATGTGAGATTTGAGAAGCACCAAAATACCCGAAAAAACAATTTTTAATATAGCCTTATAAAAAATAAATTAATTAAAAAAATATTACCAATGGTAATAAGTGTAGATATTTACTGATATGTAATTTAATATTTTTAAAGTAGTTAACTCTTTTACATAAATGCAAATGCTTAGGCGCTTATTCAAATGTTCTTCATTGATCTTTAATTTTATCTTGAATCTACCCCATTCCGCCAAAACAATTGCTTTAGAGAAAGCAAACATATTTGTGTTATTGTGCATGTCCTACTCTCCAAAATATATCACGCACTGTAATTCATATAATTGAAATCTGTCAAGAATGAAGAGGATTCATCGATTGAGACCATTCTTCAGATGATATAATGACCTGAAAAAACGTTTTGGTCAATTTTGCGTGTCTGTCCGTATGAGCTGGAGCAAAGTTTTTTTAACAGTCCAGTTTATATACCTAAAGTACTTTTTGGTCCACTGAAGTACAGCCCCTTGTAGATTGTCCTTCTGGTACACATTTTGAATTTTTACTGCTTCATTAGCAAATATCAAAGGTACTTTACCACTTGCAAAACATCCACCCAAGATCATGATTGTCTTTTCATTTTAGTACTATTCATTTTTTCTCGAAGTGTTTGGATAGACTACTAGCCGGGCCCTTTCATTCTGGGAATAATGAGCTTGCTGGATGATAAAAAGCTTCTCAGCAGTGAAAAGGAATATCATCAAACTCTGACTTGATTCATGTCTGAAAAAGTTTTCGGTATCTCTGGAGCCATATCAGTTTGCTTCCTTCGGTAAGAAAATTCAACATTTTGTACCTTGTAAGGCTTCAGCTCAAACTTTGTTTTTGCTTTTCTCCACTCTGATCAGTCTTTGTTAAACTCAATTTTTGATGACTTTACCACTTTTAGTCCTCCCCGTACACTTTTAAGTACTTCTTTATCGTCGATTATCATTCACTAGCTCTTTAAAATCATAGATTTCTGCAAGAAATTTTTACCGAGGCACATTAAGAAAAAGAACGATGTCACACTGTCATTACCCTTGTTTAAGTAACACTAAAATAATAAACCTTTCGTTTGATATTATAAAAAAGCATCTAATCTAAGATATATCATGACCATATCATAACAGATGCTTCTTTAATTTGAACAGTCAATTGCATAAATTTATTACTTCATTCTTTAATAAGACCATGTACAGTAAAATTGTAAATGAAACTTAATACCAATCAATGTGTTTCTAATTATGGATAGATCAATGGCTTTGTTAAAAAATCCAGCCAAGATGAAATGTTTTGTACCTTCCAGTCAATAAAAGGACACAAATAAGGCTTCAGCTCCGAAATTCCGTGTTAACAACACTAATAAGCTCTCACATTGCTTTGCACTAATAAGTCATGTGGGTTTTTATGTCCCATTTTCAAAGTTTTGAGGAAAATGTGTAAGAATTCTCGTCAGTTATTGATTAATCCATTCTTCTGTTACATTTTTTTGCCCATAGCACTATTTGAGATTTGATATTTTACTAGATAGCAATACTGATGATTCCCTGATAAAATATTGCATGTGAAAATCAAAATTTCATTTCTACCCTTAAGTTCCATGTTCCAATTTTTCTTCACGGACTACAACACCACTTGTAAAATTATTTAAAACTTAACAACTTGCAATATTAATAATAACTCTTCTAAAAGTTTGTAGAGACACATGTTGTCTTATATACGTGTTATTTATTTCATCATGACGTTGTCTGCTCCATATCTTTTTCATGGATGAATTCTATTTCTCAATGATAAAACAATATTTAGTTATTCAAATAAATTAGGAAGAACAAATATTTGCTACTGAGTTTAAGTAAGGAGCAAGTTTGTTATTCTTCCTTTAAAAGCTTTATAAAATATTTTGAATAATTTTTATTTTTTTAAATAGTTATATTTTAATCATTTGGACAAAAATTCTCAATTGAAGCTATGTATGTTAGTCTAGTTGACTAACTGTAAGCATATCAATATAAATATTTCTTAGAAATTAATTTGCATAAAATTATTTTAAATTGTAATATTGAATAATGATTTTGAAAAAATTATTATCATATACTTTTATGGCAACGATATGTAAAATAGAATTTCGCATGCGTCTTATATCGTAAATTTTCTCATCTTAATATTTCTGCTTAATTTTTCAAAGTTAACTAATTTCCGTTTATTGATTACAAGTAAAAAAAAAATAATCCTTTTAATTCATTATCCATATTATCGAATTTTCTAACTATTAATAAATATTTTGATTATTAATAAAATCATTCAATTTTAGATATGCCGCTATGATTTAATTAATTATCTGATATTCTATTACATAGTTTAATTGATTCTAAGTCTCATTAAATGTCTAATTCAACTGATTCTATTTCAAATAATGTGTTCTCATTATAAGTGGAAAATTATATCTCGGTATTAAAGTATTCTTATTTCTTAGTAGATAATAGTGACAACCTGATTTTTTCTAAATTAATAATGCTTTATAAACGAATAACAAGACATTTACATCTTTTTATTTTTACACAAATATGAGTGTATGGTTATCGGTATCAACTGATGTTACTTCTTTGTGACTTCATTGCAGTCTGATATGGAGTATTTTTACAAACCATTAACCCCTTAGTATTTCTAATGTCATGTGTATGTACACAAATATAAAGCAATTGCATCATATAAAATGATTCAACAGAAGATAAGTGAATTTTTTTACAAACTATCATATAATATTGCTTGAATTTTAATTGTTATAAGAATTTATTAAGAGACACAGAACTGAGTTATTATAACACCTAACACACTACATTTGCTTAAGTATTAATGATAATGTTTAATACATATCAATAAAAAAATTTCATTCTTCGATATTTTTTATATTATTATAAAGCTATTTAGAATATTGGCTATTTGTGTTATACGAAAATGTAACAAAAATGTCGTATTTGAACATGAACTTTAATAATTAATTTCAAACATAAAACTATTGGATTCTACTTCAATGCTTTCAAAAGAATGCTTAAATAAGTCTTTTTTCGTGCAATTCAAAAATATTAAAATTAAAAATTTTTATTGTTCAAAACATTTTTAAAGCAAAATTATTGTGATTGAATCTCTCTCTCTCTATTATTGATTGCATTCTTAAAAAAGTTGAATAATAAAGATTAAATAATTGATTAAATGTTTAATTTTGTTAAAAAAAAAGTTTGCTTTAAGATTAATATAATTTTAATCTGATTAATATATTTTTTATACAAATTACTTATAATAAAGCATTCAAATATTAATTATCAATGACTTTTAAAATAATTGTTTGAATTGAATTTAAATTATTATAGATTTAATAAATAAAGGTATAAAAATGATATAAACTTCAATTATTCGAATCAAATGACATTACAAACATCTTTAAATCGTCATTCTTCATTAAATTAATTGTTAATTTATAAATATTTGTTAAACTGATCCATATTTATTTAATTAATTCGTTTAACATTACAATTTCTTTTCATTCTTTACTTATGAAGCAATATTAACTTACAAAATATTCCTGCCATTAACAAAATATCAAATTCAAATATCATTTATTTAAGATATTAAACTAATGTTTTGAGAATATATTTTAATGTAAATCGCCTTGCCATCAATCTGGATAGAATTTAAGGCCAGAATTAAATTTCGAGAAGTGTGCAAATAAAGTAAAATAAAGAAACTTCATTATACTAATTTAAAAAACAGCCTTGTGCCAACATTAACGAATCTGCTTTCATTTCCTTTCAATATTATGTATTATTTCAAAAGTGCTTGACGAAAAACTTTTTAAAAATGTCTTCTGTTTAACTATCTAAAACTTCCGGTTCTCTGAAAATTTTTAAGGGTACAAATAAGCATTTGATTAATTATGTAAAACAAATTTAGAAATGCCTTAAATGGGGCGAAATATATTTACAAAAATAAGATTTGGAAGCTAAATATTAATACGAGATTTTTCTTAGATTATGAGTTTTATCTTGAGAAAATAGTGAATTCTGAGAGTAAACATAAATTTTAAAAATTATTTCTCTTAAGAAAATTATTTACTATTGCTGCTTAATTTTTTACATAATAAACAATTATCACCATTTCAAGAAAAAAACTTGGAATGCTTTAATACTTTATTCTATTAAATATGCACTGACGGTCACCCAAATTGCAATACCAAGAAAGACAAGAATTATCTCAAAAAAATGCATTTTGTAGGGGACATGTTGGCAAAATATCAAATGTATTACTTATAGACCAAGTATCAAATGCATTACATATATGTTCTAATGCTAACTACAGATAAATGCCCCGAAAATGGATCATGTTCATCAAAGTGGGAAGCCTCAAATATAATTCCAATCCAATTACACTAAAGATTGTTTGGCTTTTAAATTACACCTCTGGCCAAGCAAATTGCAACACCCGGAAGACAAGAGATATCACAACAAAATTTATTTCGTAGATAACATGTTGAACAAACATGTTATCTACAAAATAAACAAAATTTATTTTGTAGATAACATGTTTATCAAATGAATAAACTTATAGATTTCTGTAAAGTGTGGTTTCTACCAAAACCAGTTGCCAGCCGCCATTGTTGGAGATCACAGCTGCCACACGTTTCCGTATTGATTCAAATAGACTTTGGATGTGTTCTTGTGGTATAACAGACCAATTAGTTTGCCCACGTTGCCAAAGCTGATCCGGTGTAGCAGCTGGGGATATAATCTGAGTCAATCGTTGAGCAACAATGGACCACATACTTTCTAAAGGCGAAAGAACCAGAGAGCGAGCCGGCCAGTATTCAATTAAATCTGTCGATTCATAAAGAACCCTTGGTCAATGCTTGCCAGGTGTGGTCATACATAATACTGTTGAAATATGGCTATGTACAAGCCCGGAAGAGGAGGAAGGAAAACTGACTGAAACATCTAGGAGATGTGTACTGGCTATTTAAATTATCGACATTATAAGAAGTGCGAGAGTGATATCCAATACCACCCCATATCATAACACCCGGTGTAGGGCCAGTGTAACGATGCATAACGAAGATGTTCAGCATCCTTTCTCACGATGCGTATAGACAAGAATGCAATTATCGTGGTGTTGCAGACAGAAGCGTGACTTGTAAGTAAAGACAATTTCATTCCATTCTGTCGTCCCCATCTTCCTTTCATTGTACCATTGAGTTAGTGGTTCTGTATCAAGGATAGACGAAGCAATGGACGTCTTGTGGACAGATAACTCTGCTATAAACGGCGTCGAATGGTACGTGCAGACACTGGCTAACGCATTGAAGATTGAATGTGGTGTGTTATGGTTTGTGTTGTGGCTGAGCAATCCATCACTGCCATGCCCACAATTTGCCTGTCATCACGTGAAGTGATGCACTGAAGTGGCTATCGAGCTTCTCGGTCTGCCATACCCTCATGCTTCCAAGGATCATATATCTGCATTACAGTTGTTTAGTTTCATCCAACCCGACAACCAATTTCTCTGAAGGATAATCAATCTCGGTAGACCACGTTCGTTCATCTGTCAAACTCGGATACTTGATCAAAAAATAATCACTGTTTTATGCAATGCGTAATTGATTGTTTAAAAAAACCCAAGAAAAACACAGTTGCCAAACTACTTTAATTTTTTGAAATTTCCAAGGTAAGTAACGCTTTGAAGTACACCACATGCTCGCGTAATGTGCGTTTGTGCTGAAATTCTAATCATTTGCATATCTCACTACCCTATTGTAAATTGTAAGTTATTTGAATACTTCCTTCAGGGTGTTGCATTTACGATGGCCAGCAGTGTATGTATTAAATCAAACATTAATTGCTTAATTGTAATCACAACACTAATAAGAACAAAGATAAAATACATAATTAACGAGATTTATAGGAAATAAATGTATAAAATGTGTCTATAGTTATAAAAAGAAAAAGAATGATTTTCATAACTCAGAATCAAATATTTAAATAAACTATAATATTATAAATAAAACGGGTGTCTTTTGAAAATACTTTT
>JAPDSC010103255.1:18859-60301 GCA_026290005.1 Latrodectus geometricus
AAACTGTAATTTTCTCAAGGTCAAAAAATAAATGAGATGCATGTAGGAGAATGGAATTGAATCCAAACAAAGGCGACACCAAGGCAGGTGGACTCGAATGAATCATCAAAAGTAAAGAGGCGGCGACATAACACAGTGTTTTTATAGTTTTGTTTAAGTGGAATTTAAAACGTAATATATATATATATATATATATATATATATATATATATATATATATATATATTATGTTGGCGAAAAAGTAATCCATATCCATTATTTTTTCGGTAGACGTCTGTAGTGATCGATATCTCGTGAGGTATCTATCAAACAATTTCAGATTTATGCTCGTTGGAAAGGTGACATTGGACACTAAAATATCCTCTTGCGGTTTTTTGTTTGATTCATTCAGTTACGTGTACAAGGTCTTAAAAATGGAAGACAACAAACAGAAAATTTGATACATTTTCGTTTTTCTCTTGTAATGGCGAAAAAGATAGCCGGGTGGCTAAAATTGCGAAAGGTGCTTATCGTCCTATATAAGACTGTAACACATACAATTTTTGTTTCGTCGATTCCGTTCGGGTATTTTTGATGTTAGAGATGCACCTCGCATGGGGATACAGCGTCGAAAATGTCTATAAAATATCAAAAATGATCGAAGTTAACCGCATGTCAGCAGTCATAACGCGCAAGACCTAAAAATCTCCGTGAAAGCTGTTTTAAACCTTTTTACAAAGTGAATTAAAAAGAAGTTACATAAAGTTCACGTAAAAATAATGGATTTCTTTTTCCCCAACCTAATATATATATATATTTATTTATTTATTTTGCACTCGGAGAGATTATTCGCGAAGCGAGGGTAAGGTTGTAGTTGTCTACTGCGTTCAGAAAACACATAACTGGAAGGTCACTCAGGGGTTCCGATGTCGAGCAGAGAAAACAACCGTTCGAGCAGTCACGCCCTGGTCAAGACGAGGTAATGCCCCATCTTACCGTTGTGGTACGGCAGAAATCCTCAAAACCCCAGTAAAATCCCAACCACAACAAACCAAGCAAACCACCCCACCAACCAAACATTAAATGGCATCACAGTCCGCATTTATTGAAGCTATTTTTCTCGCAATACAAAGCCAAAACGCGTAGAGACGCCCTAACAGAGAACATGTGCTGGGGCTCAAACTGCCTCTAGAAAAATTCGAAACTTTTTCCTTAGCTAGGTGCAAGCAAAAAGTATTTAAAGCAAGTATGGCTCAAATATAGCAAACACTGTAGAATATAGCAAACTAAGAGTTTAACTAATTTTTTTTTAATATTCACTGTGACCTATTGCCCTTGTTCGATCTCAATAACTGTTGAACAACGGGATGCCATGATGATGTTTCACTTCTATCGAGAGGAATGCTTGTTAGTTTCCAGGTTTTCTTCCTTTGAGATAGCTAAATACACTCTACTATCTATAAGGAATCGTCCAGAAAGGCAGGATTTATTAATGGATATTAAAATCCTTTAAAACAATTTTAGGCTGTTAATTTGCCTGATGCACGATGTCAAAACATATAAATGTGACACAAACAACTATTCGCCAATTTAAATTAAATGTCGCCAAGAAATCTCTACCACTCACCCGATGGAAAAGTAAAGAAATTTTTTATAAAAAATGAATTGCAATTGCACTTTTTAAGATTTCCAATTTACTTTGTGATTTATTTTGTTAAGTAATCATATATTTTGTACTTGTATTGCACAAGAACATCATAATGCTTGTAATAATCTGCAATAAATCCAAGGGCTTTTCCTCTAAATCAAATATAGTCACGTGACAAGTTCGATACACCTTTCTTCTCACCAATGGAGAGGTTTTGTGCTCTAAGATTTTACATGCAAACTCAGTCAATAGGATAATATCCTTATCAGTATCAGAATCGAACTCACTCCCCTTCTGTTTCCAAATTTCCCATGATAAAAATATAATGTACAAATCCGTGTTTGTAAATAAGTATATATAAATGAAGCAGTTAAAACAAAATGATTTCAGTTTTATAACACAAAGATTAGTTAGAGGAAAATCAGTTATTTATGGGCATACACTATTTATTTATACCAAAAATATGGCGAATATTTTTGTGTGTGTGTGAGTTCAACATATTTTTCTTCTTTTATATTAACCTAGTTTCGTACATTAGAGCTTTGTTTTGCTAGAACATAAAACGCTTTTATTTAAAGAGATAAAAAGAGGAAAATAATTCACTGAGGCCTTTTTAAAGGCAAATCGTGTTCCGAAAATGACCTTGCTAAAAAGCCAGAGTTAAACTGCGCTCGCGAAAAATCAATTTCAGCTTCTATATTAAACAAACTTCTCTGTTTGGAATGGAAGTAGAGAATATATTGTTATATAATCATCTCGAATAATTTTAGTCATATCCTTTGTTCATTTCGATCTCTAAAAATCGAAAGCTTTTTTTTACCAATCGAATTAATTTCCTCAAATATTTCGCTCTTTATAAGAATTTCTATGTCTCATGAAAATAATATCAGCTGGCATTTTTATAAGATAAAATAATAAAAATTTGTATAAAATTATAAAAATTTTCAGGATAAAAATTTGCATTCGCATGAACAGGGATTTTAAGATTAGAATTAAAACTTTAGGCAAAACTTTTTGAATAAGAACTAATTTTTAAGGAATTTAATTAAATTTCTTAATTAGAATAATATCAATGTTTTTACGGATTCTTTGCTTTTAATATAACCAAATCGAATTATTTTGAAAACTGAACCGTAGTGACTATTACTTAAAATTGGATGTTCATAGAAAAATTCTTGGTCATACTTTTATTGAAAGTGCCAATGAGAAATATTTCATAAATCTAAAAAGTTTCAATTATATGAAATGAAAGGGAGATGAGGCCAGGTTTGGATTTACTAGCAAGACAATGCGAGGTGTCATCTAGTACTTGCGGGGTTCGAAGAGTTTACCTTCCTCCCGTGGTAGACAAGTTCACCTGACCAAAACCTAATCGAGAATGTGTGGGACGATCTCGATCGGGTTGTTCGAGGCATAGATCCTGAACAGCGTATGGTTACGGCACTATAGTCGGCATGCTTCAACATCCCAGTGAATAACCTAACTGATTCTCATCCTGTACGTCTTGCAACATTCCACTGGTGGTTATTCTGGCTTCTGACAGGTGGTATGTCCTATATCA
This sequence comes from Latrodectus geometricus, assembly GCA_026290005.1. Lineage (NCBI taxonomy): Eukaryota > Metazoa > Arthropoda > Arachnida > Araneae > Theridiidae > Latrodectus > Latrodectus geometricus. Next base: position 22,048 of record JAPDSC010103255.1, read on the forward strand.
ACAAAATGTTTTTCATTCAAGAGTGATCTTAGTCACAAATTTGCAAGATTATTAATTTCCTTTTTTCTGAACTCTTCCACGTTCGTTCTATTTCAATTACCTGGGTGAGATGGATGGAGAACGGATGTAATGAATGGATGTTAAACTTCGATTAACTTAAAATAAGAAGTACTTCATAAATTTTTGTTATGAAGATTGTTATTCATTTAAACCGTAATATTAATTCTGATGCAATCTCCCTTTAAAATTGCTAATGATGCGAGGCCTTTAATTTAAGCGAAGAAAAATTCTGCTCCGGAACTCTGCTCACTTCAAGAAAGAAGTGTGTGGTCTTTTGTCCTTCTTTTAAAAAAAATCACCTAACTATAACCATCAGGAGTAAACGAAAAATATTTATAGAAATGAATTACCTTCTCTTACTACTTTCTCATGGAATAATTTTTTTTATATATTAACTATTTTTTCGAATTTTTTTAAAAGTAATGTTTTGCCTATTAGAGCGTTAATGTTTGCGCTTTTCCCAATAAGCCGCATAACATATGCAGTGGAACACACATGGAAGGAATCTCGACTTCGATATTTAATAAATTAATAATTAAAGGCAAATTTCAAGCGAATACATCTCAACTCTTCTTTTAAATTAATTTTAATTGACCTCGCCAAATCAAGTGTGAATATCTGTTGCAGTGAAAACACGTTTTATTTTCGACAAGAGGAACCAAAAGAAAAATATCAAGTTTGGCCTTGGGAATAGCATGAGGTACTACCTAAGTAATATCAATTCATATCAATCTTAATCTAAATTTAAATTGGATATGTCTTGTTACTATAGCAACCACCACTCACCAGACTATTATTCGGGAGCTATTCTTAGTATAAACAGACAGTATCTGATTTTTTGACACATATTTCCTCGTGGTTTTTCCTCTGGAAGCTATGCAGCGGTACCATTTTGTAAAAGTGAAAAAGTAATTTAAATATGAATTATTGCAATAAGTATAATAAAAAATAGCTTTAAGTAAGCAAAAATTTATTATTATTTGAAACAATATTTATGAAAATTTTATCAATGAAACAATATTTATGTAAAATCCTGGATTTTATTTTCAGATTTTTTTTTTTCCATAAATTTATGGAGTCATTTTTAAAAACTACAATATACTTTTTATCTATTTCCTATATAACTTCATTTATGTTAGAACAGCAAACATTTCATTGTTAGTTCTTCCACGAAAATGATTCTAAGAAATCGAGATTCAAAGAATCCGTGGAGCTTTCGCGTTTCCGAAAATTTCAGAAGATTTATCCTACCTTTGGAAGAAACGAACTTCTTTGTGCGCATGCGTATTGCATTTAAAGTACACGCGTCCTTATATATACAGACAATACATTCTTCAACATAGTTTTCCCAGAGGTAAGTGCGAATAAAATAGTATTAGGGAGGCTATATTACCTTCTGGGCCTCTGCTCAGGATACATCGATTAATCGATCCGATTTCGATTCCTCCCTCTTCAGCTCCTTCGCTCTTCTTGGTATTAAAAATCATTTGTCATTCGTCTGGGGAAGAATGCTGCATCCTTAATTTTTTTTCCTTTTTACCATTTTTTTTTTTTTTTTTTATTCTCCAACACGTGTATGCATGATGCATTTCTTCATTTCCGAGTAATTTTGGCGATATTGCGAATCTCATGACGCCAAGTTGAGCCGAAAAGCCAGCCAAATAAGTAAAAGTTAAGCTAAGGTATGGTAAAATTGCGAATCTTTAGAAAATTTCAAAATTCAGAAATGTTTTGGGTTTTCCTTTTAACATAAAAAATTCATTTGCATCTTAATGATAAGATGCACTTAAGAGATGAACTTTAAACTTTTACGTGAACAGTTTTTATTATTAGTAAGCATGCAGTTTTGTATATAAAAAAATTTATTTAATTATTTCAGCTTGACTTTTACCTATACTTTCAGTTTTGGTACCAATTCCATTGCTTGATTATGATATTCACTCACGAGTTTTTAACCAAAATGAACAGTATTACCACCATAACATCTCGCTAGACTATATGATATGCTAAACTGAAGTAATTTGAATCAATAAATATATAAATTAATCGTAATCGCTTCTGTAAAATCGGCTTTAGTATCTTACATATTTTTTGACGCATTTTTCCGTTATTTATACATTTTTAATGGGCAGTAATTTACATGTATATAATAGATCAAAAATAATAAAATGAAGATTATCAGAAATTCTTATCATAAAATTTTAGAATTTTTATTGTTTAAGCTACTAATTTTTTAATTATTTCATGCTTTATATTTTTACTGTTTCAATCACAGTAGACATTTGATTTTCACGAACTCATAAAAATTGCTCGTAAAAGAGAAAATAAGGTATTAGATATTAAAAATATATTTTAACAAACTGCTCATCATTTAAAATGAATTACTATTAAAAAAATTTATTTAGTATGCACTGTAAGAGAAACACATCCAAAATAAAACTCATATTTAAAAATAATACTATTAATTATTTATTTTTAATTGAAATTTAAATTAATTTAATTATATTAAATTTAATTTAATTTTAATTTTAATAGAAAAAAATAATTTTATTTTATTGATGGAAATCAGGCAAAGTAATTACTTATACTACTATTTCAAAACAACGTTTACAAAGACCTGTTTTTCCATTTTTTTTTTTTTTAACCCTTCTTTGCACGATTTTTTCTTTATTGGTGAAATAAATCAAGTTGATATAATTCATGTTCAAAATTAAAGGAAAAATGGTTAAAAAAATCTTAGTATATATTTATAGTATAAATTTAGCAAAAAACAATATGCTAAAAATTTCCATCATCATCCAAAGTTAGATCATTAACTTAGTACTAAATAGAAATAAAAGAGGAAAATAACAGAAACACGTGTTACAAACCTTTCTTCCACTCATTTTCAATTTTTTAGCAATAGAAACTGTAATATAATAAAACAAAATTATAAACGAAATCATACGTTTATTGCAACTACAACAAACAGCGGAATGAGACAACTTTAAGCGCTGATAATGACACTTGTTTATTTTTGACAGCTATGTTTCTTTTTATGCAATGGACATTAAAAAGGTATCCAAACACGATCAACTTAAAGTGAACTTGTTCTTTTATATAATTTTTGGGCATTATAGGTTATGATGGAAATTTCCACCATTATGCAAAGAAGGGTTAAAGTAGCGAAGCGTTTTATTGTTTTTCACCAAAAAATACTTTTGCTAATCATACAACTGTAGCCATTCGATGGCTGAGTGGTTAGCTTTTCTGACTCCAACGGTTGGTCCCGGGTTCGAATCCCGGTTCAGGCATGAAATTCTTTTTCTCTGTGTTTCTTTGTCCTTTCTTATTAGATGATGAATGAATGCGGCCCGACCTATAAACGGGTTTGGTGGTGGTGTGACTTGGGGAATGCTACTTGCCACCGTGACTTGGTTCACAGGTGCCCATTGGGTAACATCTAGCAAACACCGACCCGCCCGAAGATATGCGGAAAAGGAACGTCATTGCGAAATCCAGTCATGAGAGGAGGCACGAAGTGGGACAGTTGTTCTCAAGGTCCGAAAGGACAAAGAAGGAGCTCAAGATGAAATTGTTGGAAGAGCAGTGACATCCATTGAGTCTCTGAATGACCTGAAGATTTGTGGGGCCAACAGGCCTTTATTAAACAAATTGATGAAAAGATACGTAACAAAAAATTGAAAGAAACAGAACTATTTACAATATTTACAGTGGGGTGACAAGCAAGAGTTTACATGTGTTGCTGCATGTCTTGGATCAGGATCTCCTTGAGTCCGGCCTTCTTCTTCTTGAGCTTGTCAGATATGTGGCACCTCTGCATTGTTGCCTTTTGTACCATGCTCCAAGCCCAATTTTTTCCTAGTTCCATTGTCTTGGGTCACCTACTTTGTTCATAAAGTCTGATAGGCCCTCAATGGAGTTTAGGTCTAACTCTTTAGAATATGGATTACCAAGAGTAGTGAATCTTGTAAGGGCAAGAGCATCACACTCATATAGAATATGATGAGCTGATTCTACCCCTGCGTATCATTTCCTGCAAATTGGTTCCTGTTTAAAAAGTTTCATTGTATGAAGGTGTTTCCTGAAATGATAGTGACCAGTAATGAAGCCTACAATTGCTTGAGTCTTCAATCTTGGGAGTCTAAGAATTTCAGATGCAATTTTCTCAGATGAGTTGAAAATCATGCTTTTTGCATGTGAGTCCAGCCTTGAATCCGTTATCTCTGATCAGCCGGAGGACAATGTCGGGATTGTGGTTCTTGGGGAAGTGGCGATCTCTAATGTCTTTGTACTTGGTGCAGAAGAACACCGTGTGCTCTGGACTCTGTACTTTTCCGTCATGGGAGCAGGAATCAGATTTTCCATGGAACCTTTTCCTGTGCCCACTGGGTAAAGCTAAATGAGTAGCAATTTCTTGCCTCGTAGCAACGAAGGGTCAATCATCCAGGGCCCACCATTGGAAAAAAAATCATTCAACTGTATGATTTTCAAATGATTCCAGTACCACGTCATTTTCTATCTCTTTATTATGTGATTCTTATTCGTTACATTTCCAATTACTCAATCATCTAATAGTTCTTTGGTTGTTGCACCAGCACCTAGCCCGGAAGTGTCCACCATACTTCATCCACGTTGAAATTTCGTGCAACAGTCAAAGCTCGTGGATGAGAAACTCATCTTCACCCAAATCAATATGGCCGTCTTCAGTTACCATGGTAACAAAATGTGCATGTTACAAAGATCTCGATGTCACTTTTTCTGCAACATCATTCCAAGCTTAGATTAATAAGTGACTCTAAGGCATTTTTCATCATCATTCGTAAAAGTACCTCACAGTATTTGCACTTGAAGTTATTCATTACAAACATGATGCAATCACTCTAAAAATGAAAAAATTCCACATGCATTGCTTCTAAAAATCGAGAATTTCAACATCAACATTCGAATGTCTGTCAACATCGTTATTTATACTCATTTCGAAGGATTTACGATTCTCTAATGTCCTTCCAAGTTTTTTAATACTAAACTGAAAATATTTTAAGAAAATCTAAAAATAAGTACAAACGAAAGAAGTAAAAAGCAAACGAGCTCGCCAAAAGGAGATTTTTAAGGTTCTAGTTCTTAAATGGGAATTAAAATAATCATTGCATCTATGGTATCCTGTCAGAAACAAGTCACTGGCTCGCAAATTCGTGAGTCTTCTGAAAATGAAGGTTCCTAAACACGGCCGTCTACTGTATGTTATTTTCGTGTTGGGGAGGAGGGAAGTATAGTCTGTCCACCTTAAGAATCGATCCCGGGAAGCAGTCTGGTGAGTGACGGTTGCTATAGAAACAAGAGCTATCTATTTGAAATAGTGGTTGAGAATGTTAAAAATTGGCGGATTCAGAGAGTATTGCATCATGTTATTCTCAAAGCATTTAGGTAGCCAAATTGGTGTTTTTCTTTTGGCTTCCCCATTTGAAAATGGAACATGTCTTTTTCCACGGCAACAGAGAGGCAGAGACAAATTGGCGAGAGCTAATCTCGTGTTAGACAAACTATGCTGATGATGTTACAACGTTCATGCTGAGAGCGCAAATGCTTATTAAATCAACACCTCGTGGAAATAAGCTTTGGTTACACTATTATAGGGCATAATAAGCGTCTGTTTAGTAGGTTTCATCTATTCTCAGGTTTGGAAATGAAATAAAATTAAAGAGATAAATATTAATAATTTTCGTTCATATTCAATATATTGGTACTAATTTGCTTTTTAAAAAGTTTATATTTTAAAATATAAACATTTTAAAAAGCAAAAAATTAAATTATACGTTTCTCATTCTGTTGAATTTTATGAATTGCGGCTATATAATAATCTGTTGTTGTTACTTTACTAATTACTAGCCAAGCCTGCTCGTCAGGGACTGAGCGAATAAAATCAGAAAGAGCGTCTTCCGTTTTTGAATAGAGCAGCCTTATATGAAGATGAAAGTACAACTTTGGATCATAGATGGCAGCACCATCTGGGTCTAACAATTTAGAGATTGAATCCAGAGAAGACCCATAGCCTGATTCCAAACACCCCCAGATGTATTAATTTGGTTATAGAACATGAAGGATATTGCGACCACGATATATTTTTCGTGCCCCAGTCACCATTAGCGATTTCGACGTATCTTCGGCTAAGCCGGGCTTCGAACTCACTACCTTGAGGTTCCGAGAAAGACGCCCTAACCAACCAGGCCACCGCGTCCATATACAGTTATCTACATACACTATCCAGATACAAACTATTATTCTTCATATTTATTGCCAAATATACTGCAATACTTTCACAGCAAAATGATTTTATAAGTATTTCAGATACAGTTAGTAAATAAATGCAATTTATTTATTTTCACAACATAAAGAAATCTCTTTGTAAAAGAACAATAAAAGAAGAGAAAATTTTCACTTCGATGGCTTTTAAGATCGCGTTCTTTCTCTTTGTATGGCGCTATTCTTTCCTGGTCTCAGCATTCATCTTCGACCTTGTCAAAGTTTCAAGGTCACTGATTACGTCAACATCTTATGCTCGATTCTAATCTTACTATCTATCTGCAAGAAATATGTATTAATCACGTGAGAAAAATGATTACATATTTTTTTTTCTTGAAGAGGAAATCGGCTATCACCCACCAAAACACGACCTAAAGAATGAATCGTAGAATGAAGTGAAAATGGCATCGTCACAAATGCTTTATCATCAAGTTTTCTGTTTTGTTCTTTTTGTACAATATATCGTGTTATCATCTGCATTTTCATTGCAACTTCCGTATTTATCGCTTGATTTTCGATTTTAGAACAAATCAATGATACTAGATACTTAAAACGTGTTATGAAACATTACATATTGTTTTATTAGTATTGGTTATCACACATGTATTGCCAAACTAAAAAATGCAATAATAATTATAAATCATTTTCTTTTTAAATCATATCTACGTGATTACTATATACTAGACATTCATTATTAATTTGTAAATTCAAACTGTTTTTTTTTTTTTTTTTTTTTTTTTTTTTATCCACCTAAATATTCATCAAAACAAATAATGCCAGCTTTTGGTGCTGAATATTCATCAAATCCACAATTTGGTATGCATCTTATCCGACAAAAGGGTTTGGTAGGTGAAATATGCACAATTTATTGTAACCTTAACTGTTCCAAATATTTTCATATCTTAAATTTCATTACTGTTCTGTTCTTGTTAAAATTGTAAGGGATGAAAATTTTTCTGAATAATACAAATAATTATTTCAGGATTGTAATTCCATCGCTCTTAATTTATTGAATATTCAAAAATCGATATATTTTCTTTGAACATAATGAAAAAATTGAAAAATATATATGACTCATTCCATTAAAGTTTTTTAAGAAAATTTAAAAATATTACAAGAAAGAAGATTCTCTGAAATTTAAAATAATTACCATGTATATATGTGTGATAATTATTTTAACTTTCAGAGTGAAATTTCACAAAGAAATTTATTGCTTGCCATTAATCTGTTTCATACGTATGTTCATAAACGTATTTCAAATAAGAATATTTCATTAAAATATTAAACAATTTATGCATATTTATTTTCAAATTTCTGTATTTACTTTCTACAAAGTACTCTTTTATTAATTGGTTTTATCAAAATCATATTCCAGACTTTATGTTCATTTATATAATTTTTATCACATTCTGTTTTTTTTTTTTTTTTTTCCTAATGGTGCGGCACTGAGTGATTAACTCTACCCCTCAACAAGGCTACTCATTTAACCTAACCCAGTGGGCACCTGCGAACCAAGTCACTGAAGCGAGTAGCATTACGCAAGTCACACTACCATAAACCGTTTATAGCAGGGGTGGCCAAACTATTGGGATCCGAGATCTATTCCACATTTAAAAAAATTGAAGGCAGTCTACCAATGGCAGAGCTAAATTAACGTACATATTTATTTTCAGTGACAAGAAAAAAATGGTAAATTATGCAATTTTAAAAAAAAACTTAATATAAATGAATCATCTTTTAATTAATTCTCGTTATCAGAAATCATCTTTAGTTCCGGAAAGCGTTCCTGTCCAAAAAGGAAGTACCGGAGCGACGTTCCGGAGCGTTCCGGCTCGACAACACCACTGACTAGGATCGAAACCAGTACCTCACACTTTGAGAAGCACGGGTTTACCACTATGTAAAGGATTTGAGCCATGGTGGTCAGGTTAGTTAGGGCGTACGTTATGGTTATCGGAAAATAATGAGTTCAAATTCCAATCCAAACAGAGATCCGTCATGTTCGCTGATGGCAACTAGAGCATGTTAAATATGTAATGGTCACAATGTCTTCCATGTGAAAGGATACTTCTGGGGGTGGTAAGCCAAGTATTGGGAAGTCTTCCTCTTGGTCCTTGCTTTTAAATTGCGAAAACTCCCACCCAGCTGCTTTTATCGAACTGATAGAGCCCAATTCAAGGCTAGGTAGCATGCTGGTGCAACTATAACTAGATAAAGGAGAATCCAGTGAGCCGCAGTGGGCAGGTTGGTTAGTTAGGGCGTACGTTATGGATATTAAAAAATAGTGAGTTCGAATCCCGACCCAAACAAAAATCTATCGTGTTCGCTAATGGGGCCTGGGGCACGTTAAATATGTCGCGGTCGCAATGTCCTCCATGTGAAATGATACCTCTGGAGGTGGCTATGGGGGAAATTACAGGGTTTTCTCTCTTGCTATACGTGTTGACTGCTCACTATCTATGAAAATTTCCAACGGTAGATAATTATGGATAGACTTTAAAATGCCTTACAACACCCTTAAGTAGTTAACGGGATGACAAACAGATGAAAAAGTAAACATTACAAATTAATATTTTAAGGGAAATAAGTTTTTGTAGATAGGTCTTTGGAATGGAAATTATCGAGTTCATCCTCAGTAACTGTTGAGCAACCAAAAATAAATGCTGAGTTTCCATATCCTGCGCTCACGTTTATCGTGGTGGGTGCTTGGGAGTTTTCCAGTATTCCTCTTTTGCGATGCGTGAACGCGATCCCTATCTGCTATAATTTCTTCAGTAGTCGAAACTCGTTCAGTGTTAAAAAAAAGTCACATTGCATACGTTTCTAGAAGTTTGGATATTCATAAAGCCTAAAATTATTGAAATGAAACTACCAAGCTAAAATATGCTAACAAGAGATGGAAATCGAATCATTTTGCATTGGCCTGTTGAAAACAGGCAGAGTTCACACAATTGTTAATGCGGTCACTGAACCGCAGACTATGGAGGAACGATCAGTCAAATTTCGCATGCGAGATGAACTGCTAATAGGTAATTATTAAAATGCTTTTGTAATTTCTGAATTATACCACGTGATACGTTTGTTATCAAAAGAGACACCAAGAAAATGTTGAACAAAAAAAAAAAAAAAAAAAAAAAATTGATGTTTATTACATTTAATAAATATTAGCTTTACCTTTTATCTATTTTTATAATAAATTCCAGTGATAAATATAAGAATATGCTTATTATAATAAAGTGTGTTCCGAAATTAAGCACTGTTTTTTAAATTTGTTATTTTCTTATTCAATTATAAAGCACACAGGATAAGGTTTTTATTGAATAACATTTAGCGCTAATTTTTCAATCGCTTTGTCGGTACATATTGGTTGTCTGCGAAATAGCTCCCGCCAATTTGTCTGTGCCTGTCTGTTGCCATGGAAACAAGACGCTTTGCATTTTCCCAAGAAAAGCACACACTTTGGTTTACTTAACTTCTTGAGAATAACATGGAGTTTTACCCCTTAAATACCGACAATTCATATAATACCCTTTACTCTAAAAATGAACAGTTTTTGTTATTATAGCAAACGCCACACTTCGTTGCAGACACGTTCTTCACAGACTAAAGAACGTGAACGGTTCTTGTGGTAGCCAAACAGTATGCAGTATTTTGTCGAAATTTTCCCTGGCCATTTTGCAAAAATGTGATTGAATTTCGTTGATGAAGCATTGAATTTCCCCAGTCAATGCATATGGCTTTTGACAAAGGCTTTTTGACTATATTTAACTCCACGAAAATAGATTCCGTATTGTTAAATCATACCATCCAAGACCTTAAAATGAGATAGCTTACGGCCATGTTCAACAATATTGAAGTACTTAACAATGAAACTCCCTTGTTCCATCAATTAACACTCCAACAAAAAGTTTTTAATATGTTTCCAATATTTTACAGTAGGAATGGTGGCAAATTAGAATCAATAGTTAATTTAGGGATATTCTTTATTTAACGTCGATAATTGATAGTAAAAGAATGTTTAATATCCACAATGTTATTGCAATAATTTACTGCCTCATTTATTCCTGATGACCAAATCCTGATGATCTAAATACTGACATCGGTCAACAAAATTGTGTCAACAACATGGTTCAACCATGTTGACACATAACAGGAACAAATTTTCACATCCTGTAAACTAAAGTCGAGGTAACTTGGTGGATAAGACGTCGTTTTCTTTATCGCAATATAGAAAGTTCGAATCCTGGGTTAACCGATGATCCTTCGTGTTTAGGGCACGTTAAATAGATCGTGGACGCAACCGAATGAAATAACAACCCTGAAGGAGCAGGTCAAGTATAAGAAAGGGTGAAAATGCGCTTTAGGTCCCCTCCTTGGCGCGTTTTCGAAAATACCGATGCCATGGCGATAATTCTACCGCTATTTCTATGTGAAATTTAATTGACAACCAATGAAAAGGGTAAAACAAACGAGTAATTACTGAGCATGCGCGAGAAAACGCTTCAAATTCGTGAGTTGGTGAAGTAGGGGACCTAAAGCGCAGATTAACCTAAGAAAGTCTTCTGCTCGATCCCTGCCACTAAATTACAAAGATTTCCCATCAGGCTGCTTCCACTAATTGCTAGAGCCCAAGTCAGGGCTAGGTAAGGGAAATATGCCTGTGCAACAACAACACCCTATCGATAGAGGGACGTTAAACTCTATCAAGATTAATGTGCATAAGCTCTCACATCACGACGGTATTTAGATTGTTCAACCATCGAACCTGCTGCTTTCCGCATGAGAGAACAAATCCTTTCTAGATCTAGCTACCACATCTGCTGTTTAATTAAGATAAAATTAGTAATATTGTTCATTGAAAAAAGAATAACTACCTTTTGGTAACGAGAGCGATGCCCTAACCAACGAGGCCACCGCGTCCCCAATATGATCATACACTATAGTAATAATTGTGTTAATTAGAAGAGAAAATGGAGTTGACGCCAGAACATTCTCGCTCTATGATTTTCTACGATTTTAAAGCAGGATTAAATCAAGAAGAATGCGTTCTACGGTTGCAATTAGCATTTGGTGATAAATCTCCAGCTCGTGCTACTGTATTCAGATGGTTTAGAGAATTTAAAAGAGATCGCAATTTTCTTCAGGATGAAGAACACACGGGAAGGCTGCCGTCCACAGTAATCCCGGATAATGTGTCCGCCATACGAAAAATGTTAATGGATGATAATCGCTGTACCTATCAAATGATACAGAAGGAACTTAACATTAGATCCGCAGCCATACACAAAATCATTCATGAAGAATTACATATGAAAAAAGTAGTTAGCCGTTAGGTTCCATATAATTTAACTCAACACCAAAAAGAGGAGCGTGTCAAAATCTGTACAGAGACTCTTAAATTGCTAAGTGATGGTGGCCACCACATCATTTCTAAAATTTTAACAGGTGATGAAACGAACATATCATTTTTTGACATTCCAACACGTCAAGAAAACAATGTATGGGTCTTTGAAAATGATCCCACGCCGACAATGGTGAAAAAACAACGTACACTGAAAAAAGTGATGATTGCCGTTTTCTTCAGAAGTACGGGATTGGTCAAAGCCATCAAGTTGGAAGGACAGAAGATAGTAACAGCAAACTGGTATACCACTAAATGTCTTCTAGAAATTCTACAAGAACTAAATGTTAGGGGACTAATGCTTCACCATGACAATGCATCTTCACATACAGCCGGATTAACAGTTGAGTTTCTTAAAAAAAAAAAACAAATTAAAGTGATCGATCATCCACCGTATTCACCTGATCTAGCTATGTGCGACTATTGGTTACTCTTTAATCTAAAAAAGAACTTACGTGGACGTCGTTTTCATTCAGAAAAAGAGATTGATGGGAAAATAAATGCATTTTTTTCATCTATTCCAAGAAATGAATTTCTTGAGGCATTTAATCTGTGGAAAATTGGTCTACAAAAGTGCATTGATTCTGGAGGAGACTACTTTGAACACACCTAAAATTTTAAAAACCGAGTTATATAGTATTTATAAAGTATAACTTTAAAAACCTAGTTGTATCTCAAAAATTTCAGAGTGACCCTCGTATAATTCGGATCGATATCTTTAGTTTCAAGGTGAAAGAAAAGTTTCTAATATTCAACACAAAAAGTATTTTAATTATAATTTTTTTTAAACTCATATTACCAACAAACAATATAAAAGTTAAATAGTAATTAATTAATAAAAGTTAAATAGAAGTTAAATAAAAATATATATACATTCTAAAAGAAGGATTTTAAGCCTTTTAGATTTTTTTTTAATTTTCGATGTCTTGATAAAAACTATGAATATTTTGAGTAATATTTTTCTCTCGATGTGATGAAAAATTCTCTAGCATAATTAACTGTATTTTATCATTCATATGATTATAAAATGATACCTTGAAATAGTAGAAACTTTTCATGCATTTAATAAAAATTTATTTTATTTTTCTTAACCAATTTCTGCCATTAGCAATCACCACTTAAAAATTTTCTATCATTCAAAGCTATTTTAGGCAATTGTATGATGCATTGTAAACCACTTTAGAAACTTTTAAAGACAATTTTAAAACAAGCTCAAGTAAAATATGAGATTAAATAATTTCTTATTCGGATTCTGAGAATATGAACTCAGACTGATAGAAAGTGAGAACAAACTGGTAAGTTACATCACTAACTGGTCATCAGGTAAACTGAAGTGAAATACTAAAACCATACTTGATTTGTTGTTATTGTTATTGAAATTTGCTAAGGGCAAATAAAGTATGTACGTTTCGTTACTTTATTTTGATCAAATATATTTTTTTTATTGAACATTGAAATTTTATTAAAGTTGTCCCCTAATGAAATGTATTTGTTTTATACATTATGTCTTAGTATGCTTCTCATACTTTGATATTTTTTTTGTTATATAATACATAGCCGCATCGAAAATTTTTCATGATTGTTTTTGCATTTTATTAATGATTTGTGTCATTAAAAATGTATATAAATAACTGTGTGTGTAAGTCATTTTTTCAGAAAATAATTCTTATTCATTATAAATACATATTTGGCTATAAGTAAATAAAATTAGTGTCTCATTTTTATCGATGTTAAAAATTTATAAAATTATCAAAATGCAGTAAAAAGTGTATTCTATGAATATTTAAACAATAACATTGATATTTTACGTTTATCTTCCACCCTTTTTTCACCATGGATTTGTTTGTGTATTCTATGATGTTTTCGAATGTGTGTGATTCGTTTAAAATTTTATTAATCCTTGAAGCATATACTATGTGGTTAAATACCTAAATTTCTTTAAAAAATTACAGGAGAAATTTTAAGCTGCTTATTTTTTACAATTTAAAGAGTTTAATGTTATTTGGATATATTGTAATTATAGTTTTTTAAAATTATTTGCAAAATTGAATTTATAATTTTGAAAGATATTGTTAAAATTTAATTTAGATTATGAGGGTGCTTATGATTAGGTAACTATTTTTATTTACATAATAATATTTGTTATTTGATTAAATATGCTGTTTTATATACTAAATTATCAAAGTTAATTGTGTAGATTCTTGTTGAATTGTACTTCTTCATTAATTAAAACTAGGATAATGTGTCTTTTGATGTTTGTTTAGTTGACATTTTCTAAAAAATGAATTTTATTTACAATATTGATTTAACCTTATTGCCTTGTTCTTTTTACATTCTAGATAACGTTGCTTTAAAAATTTTTTTTTTTTTTTTTTTTTACCACAGCCCACTTAATTAATCATAAGTTTTCATAATGTATATTAGTATATTATTGAAGTTATTAATTAAAATTTATAGCTCAGTTGTTAGTATATGATTGGTATTGCTGTATACATATTTTTAAAATGTATTTTTTTGATTAATTAAAAAAAATTGTTATTTATGTTTTATTGATCGAGTGCAAATAGTAGTATTTATTTTTAGGGTTTTTTTTTTTACCTTAGCTAAAGTAATTTTTGTTTAATTTTGTAGTATTTCTGTATTTAATAAAAATATTTGAAATTGAAAATAATATGACATTGTGATATTCAAAGTTTTAGATTTTTATTTTGATTTAGTTGGTTGAAAACTGGATATTCCATGAAATAATGTAATTTAGGTTATCGAGATAACTGTGCAGTGCTTGGTGTTAAAATTGAAAATCATGCCAAATCTATACGAGCTTGCAAGATTTTATCCAATTTAAGTTTATTTTTCTAATGAGTAAGGATATTTTTTCCTAATCCTAGGGTATAACATCCTGAGGGGAAGCCTGTCAACAGGTGATGGATATTGAATGCCCTTTCTTTTTTCTTCAAAAAGACTGCTTTGTAAAAATCTCTCCTGTAACCTTGGTATTACAGGACCTGTGCTTGAGGTGAATGATACTATGGTTATAATGTCCTAACAATGCCTCTAGCAATCTTAACGATCTTCTAAAGTATCTTACCTTACCCAGTAACTCAGGCAAGGCTATGTGGTCCCTTTTTATTTCCTGAGATTTAAAATCTCTGTTCATACTGGGAAACCTCTGAGGCTGACCTGTCTTTACAAAATAAGGAAATCCTGATTAAAGCATTTGAAGGAATAAAAATAACTTTTAGTACGATCGAGGGAAATGACTTCTAGTCTATTCCCAGCTAGGATAGAGCAGAAAACAGTTAGTAGCATGACACTCTCTAAATAGGATGAAAAAAAAACAACAAACAAGCAGAATTTTTCAACAAGAGAACTGCATGTAGAAAACGTCAACAGTAAGAAATATGCACATTTTATTGTATATATGTGTGATATTCTTATCTTTACTTGATTGACTACTTTCATACTTTTGATATTAAAGAATTACACCTAAAATGAGTTTTTCTGACTTCACATATAAAGTAGGAACCCTAATAAATAAAGCTAGTTATTTTGGAGTTTTGGTATAAAATGCTTTTAGTAGAGGTGTCTTGTCAAATACAGTACAAAAAAAAGTTATAACTAATCCTCTTTATGTGTGTATTGAAGTGAATACTATAATTTGTATGAAAAGGCTTAAAAACACATGTTAGTAGAAATATATTCCAGATTTTTGTCTTAAGGAAACCTTAATGCTGTTGTTATTATTCATCCTTTCATTAGTATACCTACTGATTACATGATTATTAAATATGATTTTGATAAGCCCCTTATGCAATCAAATTTCCGTTGCAAAAAACTAGAATAATTTTTTTCATCTGTGAAAATTGGTATTTACTGGCTCAAAAATGAATTCCAATACAGAATGTTCACTGTTTAACTTTGCTTTCAACTGATAATGAAAAATTGCCCTTTCCTTTTGGAAAAAGAATATTCTTAGCAGGAATCTTTGCTTGAATGGAACAGAAAAGTTACCTATTCATAGGAATATGTTCAAAAACTATTAGCTACATATCATGGCAACATTAAAGCTTGCATTACTTGGAACACTTATGAAAAATATCTGAGAGACTTAGATGTTTTTATCAGAACTTTTTACTGGATAACTAAGTACTCATGTTAGAATCTTAAATTTTAAATTGATTTGTGTTGAGTTATTCCTGTCTAATATATTGTGTTGAGTTATTCCTGTCTAATTATTCTTGTCTTTCAGCCCATGATCAAAAGCAAATATCCTCAGGTACTTTTGTGGAGAGTGATTATGGAGTTGGAGTGGCCCTATGAAATTGACCTTCTTCTAGTAGCAATATATTTGTCAATCAATGCTTAGAAAAATCTTGAAGGAAAGATAATATCAAAAGCATTTCAATATTCAACCTTTATTAAAAAAAAAAAAAAAAATACCCATTATGACTGAAAAAAGGCAAAGTAATTTATCTGATGATTTGAGTGAAGATGATTCATTCATGCATGAACTCCAAAAAGAAACCCCTTTCTGAAATTTCTTTCAGGGTTTTTTTATGTAATAGACTCATATGTGATATGTGTGGAAGAAATATCAGATGATGAAATTATTGACAATATAATGAATGAGAACAAAAAAGAGCTTTCAGATATTGAACAGGAAGAAAATGTTTCGCAAAGACTGCCTGCCAAACAAGCTGCAGAATGGCTAATGAGACTAAAGTATTTTTTGGAGGGTGAAAAACAGCGAAATTCTTTTGTACTTTGAAGATACAAGAAAATATTTTTTTAAAAAAAGTTTTTAAACACAGATAAAAACAAATGATTAATTTATCTTAATTTTCATCTATAAAGGGAGAATAAGTATTGTTTTTAAATTAGAATCCTGTTTTGCGTGTGTTTCTTCAAAATATTCAACCTGAACTATACAATACATATTTTTCTATTTCACTAACTATTATACCGATCCTTATGAATTTGTAAAGATCAGTCTTGGGTATGTTGGTATTAGCAAATTTAATTTTTTAGTTTGAAAAGTATTTGGCATATTATTTTATGTAAAAGTATAAATACTGCATATTAAAAAATTTTCAATTTTGTAATTTATTTCTAAATTTCATTTTAATTATTTGTTACCAAAATTGTTTTTAAAACTTATAAATTTTCATTTTCACATATTTTCTATGTAAAAGGATATTGTTATATGCTTTAAAACTTTATTGTTATGATTACTAATTGCAATTTTATACCTTATATAAAATAAGTAAATCTGGATTGATTCTAAGCAAAAAGTAGCCAATAAAGTAGGGGGGGGGGAACTGTGAAAATTTTACTTTTCTCATATTTCAATATGAATAGAAAATTGTTTGAATGCTAAATTATGATAAATGCACATAACATTAATTTTTATTAAACGCACAATATAATTAAGAGAATCGAAACACATGTTTGTGGTGATCTTCAATTATATTGATTATATAATTAAGATTTTACAATATTTATGATTGAAAATTCAATATTTTTTGTTTGTTGCAGTTTATATATATATATATATATATATATATATATATATATATATATATATATATATATATATATATATATATATTACAATTGAAAGTGTTTTATGTCTTGAAAATGATAAAAATAGCTGTGAACATTTTTTATAGATTGCCCTTTTGATGGATGATTCATCTCCTGTTAAAAAGGCAGTATATTTTGGAAAACTTCTTAAACGATACAAGTGGTGCATAATTTTTCCGACTGTTTGCTTCACTCTCATATACAAAGATTATACTCGTACTCTAAGATACAAGGCAGAAAAGGCTAAATTGGCAGTATTTGATTAAGTAGAGTAAGTAGAGATTGCTTTGAAAAATATCTTGTTGAATTATTTCAATAGGGTCTCGGTGAAGTTAAGCTTATGAAACTGTTGACATTTGAATCATTGGTTTAATTTTTTCCTGGTATCTTAAAATTGTTCTTGAATAAATGGCAACAAGATAAAATCTTACTAGCTGGTACGGGCTTGGCACAATTTCAAATTTTTGCTTCAAGTGCTACACACAAATTTTACCAATCTGAATTACATCACCTCAGAGTATACGATTTTCAAATTAGGGATCCCACTGAAACTATAAACATTCTTGTGTTATTTTAGATTTCAAGAATCAAAATTTTTAATATTTCATTATAACTACTTGCTACAGAAATATTACAAAACTAATAACTGTAGAAACTAATTTCACTGAGATTGCATATTTAAAAACATAAACTGAATATCACATAATCTGGAGGGAAAGATAACCAGGAAATAAAACTAAGCCTGTAACATAAATAACAAAACATTTTTATGAAAAATCTTGTTTTATTTAACCAGGCAGTAATATTCATCTTAAATAAAATATTGTAGTGCAATTTACCTAAAAAACAACTAGGCAATAAAGCTATAATGTAATTAATAAACATTTTTATGAAAATTGATGAGCATTGTAGTTCTGAATAAATTTAATGTTTATAAATATTTGATGTATATTTAATTCTGAATGAATTAAATGTACATCAAATATTTATAAACAATACTTAATATATTTCTTAAAATGATTGAATTAATCAAATATACAAATTAACAGTATTCACCTAATCATTACTTTTTGAAGAGTCATCACCACTAGTTAGACAATAAGCATTTTATAGCCTTCAAAATTCTCGCACCATTTTATCGGAATAATTATGCTTCTATATATACTCCACAAGGTGCAAGTTTAATTTATCTAACATGTGATTTGTGCCCCGAACACATCTCTTAATTGCAGATCTTAAAACAGATCTCTTAATTTCCTGGCAACTTGTTTCCATCAAAAGCACCTGGAATACAGATGCCTTTGATGATATTTGTAGGAATACCTGTATCCAGGTTTTTAAATGTTGAGCTATGATTAACTTTTAAGTGTGCAAAGCCCTCATCTGAGAGACTTACATGTTCTCTTTTAATCTGATATTATAATTAAATCCAGAAGAATCACTTTATAAACTTAAAACAAACTTAAAGTAAATTTTAAAATAAAAATCTCACTTTAAATTCAAATTTAACTTTCAAGATAAATTTCACAGTATAAACAAATATGAAATTGATACTTTAAAAACTAACTACTACTTATTTAAAATTCACAACTTATTTAAAAACTAACTACTTCACATGCTTAAATTACAATCAAATGAACACAAGTCTAATGCTTCAAGACTTGATGCTGAAGAAATTTCACACTACTACACAATCACATTACATCATAAAACACAAGTTACATAACTACAGATACAAGAAAACATTCTTACATTGTAAACTACATTTGGTGCCTTTATTGCTTTACAGGCACCTAGGATTTGGCAAATAAAAATAAATAAATAAAAGATTCTTAATAATTAATTCTACTGAAACATAATATTATTAAATAGATCATTTCCTAATATGGGTTTCCAGTACTGACTTAATAGAGTTTTAATTGCTTTACATTAATAAACTCCACAGTTTTATATGAATTATTTTTCTCTCAAAAGGATTAATTTAAACACTTTGTTTGACATTAACTACAATTTTTTTATTGAAAAAATTTTTAGTGTTTTATGCAAGTTTAGCTTCCATCATAAAATTTTTTTAGTATTTTAAGTTAGTGTTGTAAATCAGATGCTTTCTACAAGATCATCAACAGCCTTTGATAATTTTTTTCTAAAGCAGGAAAAATGCCTATTATTTAAATATTAATTTAATATTTTAAAATATCAACTGAACAGAGCTTCACAATTAAAATGTTCTTTAGTTTAAATATAAGTAAAAATTAAAAGTTGTAATTAAAAAATTCATATTATATTTTATAGTTAAGAAGTGATGTTTTTAATTCTTGGAATTATATATTTGTTACTTTGTAATCTAAAAGATGAAAAACAAAATAAATTTTTTAAAATAGAGATGGTGTTACTTCCTATGTATTATAAATTACAGTTTAAACATACATTTGTAAACTTTCATTTTAATATTTACAATTTTTTTTAGTTATCTGGCATGTTAATATAAAATAATTTCCTTTGATTGAATTGTATTGCACTTTTTAACTTTAAAGTTCCTAAAGTACTCTGTTTATTGAAGTTATGAAAAGTTGCTATTTTGGAAACTTAATTTCAAAATATTATGCTTGGTGATAAACTTTATTTCATATGCGTGTATTTATATAATTAAGGCAGTCACACAAGCATTAAAATTTGAAATTACTATGCAATTTCTTGCATTTTTCTATGCAATGTCTGGGCTGGAAAGTTTTTGCTTGATAGCATTTGAACAAAGATAGATTGGTGTATTTTTTTCTTGCATACTTATTTGTAAAGACAGTAGCACAGGTTTTCAATTTGTGATTCAAGTTATTATTCTTGCAGCATATGAATATTGTTCATTTTTTGTAAAGTGTTTTTTTTTGAGAGGAAACATGCAACAGATACACAGCTATTTAAGCCAATCATAATAATTAGATGATAAACTTAAAAGCAGGTTTTTCTAAATATTATTGTAGGTATTTTAACATTTACTTATTTAATTTTTGCATTAAATTAAATGTGTTTTTTTATGTAGGATTAATGAGAATGTCTTTCTGTTCAGTTGCAGTTTGTTATACTTTTTGAAGATGAGTGTACGTTTGTGGAAGCAATATTTGGTCCTTGTTCCTGCACTTGGCCTTTTTCTTGCTGGCAGATTCCTAGATGATTCTGAAACTATACGCATGTCGGATTTTGCAGATAAAAGTAAACTTTATGGCAAGGAGCGCCAACCGGGTGATTATTCGCCATGGGATTATTATCTGAAGAAGTAAAATAATAAATATCAATGATGTATTGCATGTAGTATTGTATTGTAAATAAAAAGTTACAAAACATAGAGAAAATGTGTTTTTCTTATAAAATTTTCTTCAGTTTGGCTGTATTATATTAAAATTTAACAAGGTTCATTGAGCTCCTAGAAATGATATTTTTTCTATGTCCTTGGGAAGTCCAGAAATTATAAGTTGATTCCTGGAAAATAGTTAATGACTCCTAGAAATTTTTAATTTCATCTTTAGACATATCTTTTGTTAGAAATAATACCAATTTTTCATTTTTATTTTCTATTGTTTATTTTTTGAAATTTCCAGTGAAATAGACCAAAAAGAACTATAAAGTTTCTATATATTTATATCTTGCACTTCAACCAAAGACCTATGTATCTTAAAAATGAAAAGGCCCTTATTTTAAGAGACCAAAAATCTGCAACTATTTAGCAGGCATTTCCTTTAACATCCAGGATTCAATCATGGTCATCCAGATGTTCAAATCTTTATGCAGAAAAAATTTCACCTAGAATATGTAATGAAGTCTTCCCCAAATATAACCTCTGCACGTAAGATCATCTGCTACTCCTATTATAGTGAGTTATCTTTTAAAGTGGTCCTGTAAGAAGTCCTGCTGCTCTCCTTAATGAGTTTCTACTGAGATTTGATTATAATTTTCTTTTTTTATCTTTTATTGGGGCAGATATTTTTAATAGCTTTGCTTGTGTCTTCATTAGTGTCTCTAATTCAGGAATTGTTTTTTGTAGAGATCAAAAACAGCCTTGAAATATATCCAAAATTAATTCAGGATCAACAAAATTGATTGATCTAGCCCTTGCCAGCTCATCGGTTTAACTCGTTATCACGTACACCAGAGTGCCTAACACCCACATTAAGATGAGACAATTATCATTAGCTAATTTATAGTCTTCTGAAGCAAAAACAAAGTAAACTTCTGTGAAACCAATAATGCAACTTGATAATCAGAATAGATAACTTTTCTATCAAAATATTAAAATAACTTCTGTTTTAGCATATTGTATCTCACATGCGAATGACAAAAACTACTGCTTGGAATTCAGTTATATGTTTTCTTAAAGAAAATGATGATTTTGTTTCAGACAAATATCAGCCCCAGTGTTGAAATCCTTTTTTAAGTCATCAGTAAATACAATTTTTATGGAAGACAAATTTATTACAATCTTGTAAGAAAAATTAGATTTTATAAGGCTTATCAAAAGCATTTAACAATTGTGTAATCAATAGTCAGTATTACAGGAAATAAGTTTAAACCCCAGATTATAGTCTTGGTCCCGTCCCTTTCTGTGCAGCCCCAACCTGCTCATTTTAGCATGTTAAATTGGCCTTTTGGATCTTTGTGAGGACCTCAATCTCAATAATGGTGTCTGAGTTCTTGCAATTGGTAACTCCACATCCTCTACAAGCAAGATTTATGGTGCTCCCCTTTTACAATAATTTTCTCCTTTGAATTTCTCTGGCTGTTTGGTTATGACCAAAAGATACAACCAATACTTTAAAATTTTTAATATTCTTGTATTGACATGGGGTCCAAAAAGAGTTTAATGATCATTCCTTGTATAGCTTTCCTGCACAGGTGAATGACAAACATACAAGCTTTTACTTAGTTTCTTGAGGATCCTATTCACAACATAATTACATCTGTGCCATTCATTTATCAGCATGGTAGCTGACACTCTGGATTTAAGCATTTTCTATATAATCTAAATGCTTTCATGCCAGGTGGATCAATCAAAGAATCTAAAATAAGAGTTAGGTTCCAAAAGTGTGTCAGCTATGTATCCCATTAACATCTTTCCACTTTGAGGCTATGGACTTTGATTTGGGAGACAGGATCTTAGATTTTAAAATCTTATTCCATCTGCTTTGAATTGTTTGATTTTATTTGTAATGACTATTAAACAAATAAATGAAGATTTCATTAGAATGTGTTAATGGCTATCAGATTTCTGTCTTTTCCATTCTTGAAGCTTCATTTTGTTGAAAATATTACTTCATGAAAACTGAACTTTGTTTTTCAAGTTGTGAATTCATAAAAAGGATCAGAAATAGTGTGTGATTATAATTTTTATATTAATAATGGGAAATTCTATGTGTTGCAGCTGTTATTTTTTTTTACTAATTTGCATGGTTTACAAATGAAAGTCATGTAAAATATGCAAAATTTTGTGAGCTATTATGAAATAATTTAAAATTAAATAAAATTAGGAAAGTATAATTTCTAAGTTAATCTATTAAACTATTTGAATCACTACAATAAATTTATTTAGAAATTGTATGAATATTTAAGTTCAGATCAATAATTATAAATTTTGATGTACTCATATCAGTATAATAAATATTAAGTATAATTTTGCAATTATATAATACAAATTTAGAAAATATTTTGTTTTGTAAAAGTATTAAGGATGTAGCTATGTTTGCTAGAAACTATAAATCTTTTTTCATAACTAATATAAAATTCAATTATTTAATTACTGTTTTTTATGCTATTTAAATCACTGGTAAAATGATATTTATTCACAATATTTCAATGATGGCACCTGAAAAAATTGAATAATTTCTGAAAACTTCTAGAATTTATTTCGTAAAACCTATAGGAACCCTAATTTAACAATAATTTACTCATACATCTTGCTCATTATTCATTTTCTTTGAAGATTACATATTTTATTTAATTTTTAAGCTGGAGAAAAATTGCTATTTTTATTAGATTATTTAATATATATTCAGCAACTTTATTAAAATTCAAAATATTAATATTATATTGCATTTAAATACTTAAGCATATTTTTGTTTTCTTTATTCTTACCTTGTATTTGAGTGTGTAGTATATTAACAAATAATAATGAAATATTAACAATATGAAATAAATAAAAAACTTGATATTATTAAAAAAAATTTTTTTTTCAGAGTTTATTTGTGCAAAATATTTATTATTAATTTTTTAGGAGAATTTATACAATCTTTTGTGTATTATTTTTTATATTTTTACTTAACTTCATTTATTACTAAAAATCAAATGTCTCTCATTTCATAGACATGAGATGAAGGCTTTCTGATTGCAGTGTTTGTTATCAGAAAATTACATAAAAGATTACTTGTTGATTGATTCATCACTATTTGATTTCTCAAGAAAAAGAAAAATCATATTTTTGCTGAAGTCAGTGTGACTTAAAAAAGTTAAATCAA
The DNA here is from genome assembly GCA_026290005.1 of Latrodectus geometricus. NCBI lineage: Eukaryota > Metazoa > Arthropoda > Arachnida > Araneae > Theridiidae > Latrodectus > Latrodectus geometricus. The sequence goes on from JAPDSC010103255.1 coordinate 45,895, forward strand.
TATTTTTTTTTGTAGAACTCAGTTCATAGAAATATAAACAAATCTCGACAGTGAATTCATTTAGAGAAATAGATTGCTTTGAATCTTCTATAAAAATTATTTATGAACTATAATCTACATAAAATAAATTTTGTCTGATGCTATATAATCATTCATAAACAAAATGAAGTCTTATGCAGATTATAAAATTAGCTGAAGTTCTCCATGTTTTGTGAAGGAATACATATTAAAAATCAAAGGACTAAATAAATAGTAAGAATGCTTAACTTTTATCAGTAAGCAAAATGGTTAGCACTATATAAATTGTTTTTTTTTTTTTTTTTGTCGAGTGCCACCCAGGTTGACAGTATGGGTGCGCTGCTCCACTCTTTCAACTGAACCGCAATTGGGTGTGGAGTCCGACTTCCCCAGTACACACATGCCATAGGAACCCGTTTATAGGGTAGGCAACCATTCATACAAGGAAAGGACAAAGACAGGAGAAAGAGAAAGTACATCCATGCCCCGACTGGGATTCGAACCCAGACCTCCCTATCCGCAGTCAGGAATGCTGACCACTAGACAGAGTAGGCAGCAAATTAATGTTAAATACACATTAATGTTTCTGTATTTTGAAAAAATATTTTTAAAAAAAAATCTTTTCTTTCACCAAGAAAATCATTAAATTGTTTTAGTTCTCTTATAATCTTTGTTATATCTCTTATTATTTACATATTTTAATTCTGTATGGGATATATATTTAAATAGATAATATACTCTAATTCTGTATAAGGAATATATATTCCTTACAGAGTAGTAGGAGTAATATCACCATTTCCAAAAACATTAATATGCATAGTTAAAACATTTCATAACTGGCATGTAAAAATCGAATATTGGACTTGTTAATACAATTTCTATTTATCTATATATTAAAGAAAGGTATGTGTGTGCATTTTAAATTAAGATTTGATTGAAATTGGTAGAATTGATTCTTGGATCACAAATTTATTGTTGGGCTTCAAATTTAAAATTATTTCATCTTCATCGTTTTATTGAAAATATATTCCTCAAGTTGTAAGACATTTTGTGTGAGAAAGACATGCATGAATTATAATGAATTTGTGCTGGCCCTTTAATGTCCCTATCTTTTATGGTATCTTTTTGGTAGCCATTGGAAATTGAATTTTAAAAATATATTTTTCTTTAAAGCTGTTGCCTTTTAATAATCTGTTACATTTTTAGAACATATTGGAAAAGAGAACAAAATTATACATGCATGTGTTTAAAATATCTTATTCAATTGATTTGAAAAATACCATATAAATTAAAATATATAGTAAAAAATGTTATTTATGAAAAAACAATATTTTTTTAAACCTCGAAAAAAGATTTGACTCCAAAATTTTTCTAATTTTTTTGCTGGTAATATTTTAAATTTTAATATAAAAGCATTTTGCATTTAAAATTATTTTAATATTTCTGCTGTAATAAATCTATTGACACTAATCAAATTGTTCAGTAAAAATGTAGTTGAGTTACACTCGTAATATTTTGTCAAATCACAATAAACATTTTTAGTTTGTAAGGAATCCTATTGAAAACTAATTAGGTGGTTGAGCACCTCTAAATTCTTGAATAAATTTTACTTTCAATTTATTGAAATTGTAGTTCCTAGTCTATGGTACATATACCTTTAGGATAAGGAAAATTAATTAAAGCAAAATGAGATTTAAGTGAAAAAGTTCATTTATAAAGAATATATGTCTGGTGGAAGTTTATTAATTTTGTATAATTAGTTAAATTATTTACTCCATCAACTTGTTAATATGATTTTCAAATATGTGCCTTTACTCATACAGGAAATAAAAATCCATTTTAAATGTTAAGTTTGATTCATCAATTGTACTCATTTTTTAATGAAAACATTTCAAGTAGAAAGAATGAAATTTTCAGAAAAAAGCAATTAGTCAAAGGATTAACAATTCACACGACATTTTAAAGTTATTTGGAGATGATTAAAATATTTCTCCCTGCCTTAAAAAACTACTACTTATTTGAATTATTTATGTATTGAAATTTTGCGGGGAAATTAACAATTAACAGAATTCTAAATTTATATACAATACAGCAAACTAAAAGCATATATATTCTACTGGAGTTTATAATGATGAGATATATTATAAATTTCAAAATTGAAGAATAATTAGTATCAATAAATTGAGACATACTAGTTAAAAATAGGCCATTTTGAGTAAAATTATATCCATGGAATGCAAAAATCTCCTTAAGGAACTGGCAAATGGGAATAAAATTACTCTTATTTTGGTGGCACGGCATATAGGAATAGAAGGTAATAAAAGAGCTGATGAACTTAAAAAACAGGGATCCTCTTTCAATCCAATAGGAATGGAACCCTTTAGTCGGATCAACATGAAGACTACAAGGAAGGCCATTCAAAAATGGGAAAAACAGGAGATGAACAAAGTTTGGCGTGATTCTCCTGGACAAAAACATGCAAAAAGTATGATTTTCAACTCATCTGAGAAAATTGCATCTAAAATTCTTAGACTCCCAAGATTGAAAACTCAAGCAATTGTAGGCTTCATTACTGGGCACTATCATTTCAGGAAACACCTTCATACAATGGGACTTTTTAAACAGGAACCAATTTGTAGAAAATGCCACGCAGGGTTAGAATCAGCTCATCATATCCTATATGAGTGTGATGCTCTTGCCCTTACAAGATTCACTACTCTAGGTAATCCATAGCCTAAAGAATTACACTTAAACTCCATTGAGGCACTTTATAAACAAAGTAGGTGACTCAAGACAATGGAACTAAGAAAAAATTGGGCTTGGAGCATGGTACAAAATGCAACAATGCAGAGGTGCCACATATCTGACAAGCTCAAGAAGAAGAAGAAAAAAATTATATCCAGATAAATTTTATACATGTGCATATATTTATTTTATTTAAACTTGTGGGTACAATTTGATTCTGATTTAATACAATTTTAAAGACATATTTTACTTTTTAATAAATAATTCTAAAGATGGTTTTAAATAATCAAATAGCATGTTAAATGCTTTTACATCTTCCACATCTATAAAAATATGTACCACCAAAACTTTCAACATTTACTATCATGATACATTAAACATTTAATTTCTGTTTAAAGATTTCACTGTTAAACTTACATATCAATTGTGAAACATATTGCTGGATAATGTAGGAAAACTTCAATTAAAAAAGCATGTAATGGAGATGTAAGTTTTATTATAACTCTTAATACGAGGGTCACTCTGAAATTTTTGAGATACAACTAGGTTTTTAAAGTTACACTTACAAAATTTTAGATGTGTTCAAAGTAGTCTCCTCCAGCATCAATGCACTTTTGTAGATGAATTTTCCATAGATTAAATGCCTCAAGCCATTCATTTCTTGGAATAGATGAAAAAAAATGCATTTATAGCCACATCAATCTCTTCTTTTGAATGAAAACGACGTCCACGTAAGTTCTTTTTTAGATTAAAGAATAACCAAAAGTCGCACATAGCTAGATCAGGTAAATACGGTGGATGTTCGATCACTTTAATTTGTTTTTGTTGAAGAAACTCAACTGTTAATCCAGCTGTATGTGAAGATACATTGTCATGGTGAAGCATTAGTTCCCTAATATTCAGTTCGTGTAGAATTTCTGGAAGACATTTATTGGTATACCAGTTTGCTGTTACTGTCTTCTGTCCTTCCAACTTGATGGCTTTGACCAATCCCGTACTTCTGAAGAAAACGGCATACATAACTTTTTTTAGTACGCGTTGTTTTTTCACCATTGTCGGCTTGAGATCATCTTCAAAGAGCCATACTTTGCTTTCTTGGCGTGTTGGAACGTCAAAAAACGGTATGTACGTTTCATCACCTGTTACAATTTTAGAAATGATGTGGTGGCCACCATCATTTAGCAATTTAAGAGTTTCTTTACTGATTCTGACACGCTCCTCTTTGTAATGCTCAATTAGATTATGAGGAACCTAATGGCAAACTACTTTTTTCATATGTAATTCTTTATGAATGATTTTGTGTATGGCTGCGGATCCAAAGTTAAGTTCCTTCTGTATCATTGGATAGGTACAGAGATTATCATCCATTAATATTTTTCGTATGGCAGACACATTATCCGGGATTACTGCCGATGGCAGCCTTCTTGTGTGTTCTTCATCCTGAAGAAAATTGCGACCTCTTCTAAATTCTCTAAACCATCTGAATAAAGTAGCACGAGCTGGAGATTCATCACCAAATGCTAATTGCAATCGTTGAACGCATTCTTCTTGATTTAATCCTGCTTTATAATCGTAGAAAATAATAGCGCGAAAATGTTCACGCGTCAACTCCATTTTCTCTTCTGTTTAAAATTTATTCTACACTAAACAAGTTGAAGTAAGTCAGTAAAAAATCGTCTTCTGTGTTAAAATACTTTGTATTTTAAAATTAAACCGTTATTTTTATTTTGTAAATTCTCATCTGCGCGTATCTCAAAAATTTCAGAGTAACCCTCGTATTATCTTTCTACTAAACTTGAAACAAAATTTATATAACAAATCGATTTTATTGACAATTTATGCCTGAAAGTTCCTAATTTGTATATATTTTGAGAAATGCATATGCTTTCAATTTGTATTTAAAAGTTAGATTTTATTTTTTTATACCCATTGACATGTGTTTTTCTAGGTTTGATTGATACATGTAAGTTTATTACATTTTTTCTAACATCTGTCACATTGATAGGTTCATTTATAATAAATTTTTTCAAGTGTTATAAATTAGGCAAGCATGCAGTTAAGATATTGTAAGTAAGGAATCAAATATGAAATAGATATTTGATAATAAATGTATAAACATACTTTAACTAGTTGTTTAAATTTACAATAAAGTTTGCAACTTACTCAAAATAAATGCAGCATTTCAAAATGTTATAACTGTAAACTTCTTTAATATAAACAGTTCCAATAAATTTCCTTAAGTTATAAACAGAAAATAATCGATATGGAGTTAATGTGTGCAAAATTTGAAAGCGAAAATTTATTTAAAAACCCAAAATATGCATTTTAATTTTCTCAGAAAAGCAAATTTTAAGATTTTCCACCTATACAATTGACATTATTCCAGTCTCTAATAACTACAAAACTACATTTGATAATGAATATTTTAATTTTTATTAACACAAATATGATAAATATGAAATAAATACATTAATGAATTTTAATTTATAGATATAAATTATTTTTTCAAAATATATACATTTTAATAAAATATGAAAAATAAAGACAACATTAACATAAAAAAGGCATTGGCACAAAAAAATGTTATTTAAAATCTCCACTCAGTTCAAGGCAATATAAATCTTGGTAATAATATCTGAAATTTATGCACATATTTCCTACAATTACAGTTTTAATCTCATTTAATAATCAATGAAAGAGTATTTATCAATTTATTTCATTAATATTAATTAAACTAGAGTAATCCTACTATACATATTTTCCTACTTAATAGTACAAAAAATAAAATTTGCATAGTATAATACAAAATATGTAATTGTATGTATGCATCCTGATAATAATTCAAAATATAAAGTCATATTCATAGACCATTATCTAGTAATAATAACTAATGAATAGAATTACTTTTAATAAAGTAACTGAAAAAAATTCGCCTAAATAGGAAAAATACTTTTAATGAACACTGCAGTAAAATGTGATTTACATTTTACTATTTGAATTTTTAACATCATGTAATTGATATTATTTTGTTAAAATGAAAAACTTTAGAGATAATAATTTTCAGTACTTGCATAATTCAGTACTTGCATTCATTTTTTACTGAAAATCATTTAATAAAAACAGATTTTTGTATTGGACAAAAGCAAGATATAATTTATACATTCTATTTATGTGACATATACCTTTCATAAAAAAAGTGCATTCTTTTAAATGCTTATGTATATGTAAAACTTCAATATGAAATTTTTTTTTTTGCTATTTTGTTTCTAAACAGCAAATTAGAAAATAAAATAATTTTTTTCTTTTAGAATACAAATAGATTTATTGAACAATATTTAAAACAAATATACATAATTATAAAATAAGAACATACCATTCACTTTAATGAAAAAAATTATTATTAGAAATTAATTTATCACATAACTAGACTTTATATATATCATGTTTGTTTATGAAAAAAATCACCTTAGTACAGTTATCTGCTTTTGGTTCCAGCTGGTCAATTCGAACTAAATTCTTCAAAAGATTACTTTCTTGATATCCTCGGGGAATTGAAAGACTGAATCCAGCTTCTGGGTGCTCCAGGAGCAAAGTCAGATTCACTGCAAATCCAGCCATGTCAATAGGAAAAGGACGATTTGCTTTCCAGACGGTATTCCAACCGACCACCTTCCCATCTTTGACCAAAGGTTTCTCCACCATAAGTCCACCTGCCAGACCAACAGGCCACACTGACACCATTTTGGTGTGTCTCATCTACAAAAACAAATGAATTATTGTTTTCATTGATCTTACATAAGTCCATGAGGAGGCCGCAGTGGCCTGATAGGTTAAGATGCAATTTTCTAATTAGAAGATTGTGAGTCTGAATTCCAACCAAACTGAAGATTTGTCAAGCTCACTAAAAAAAGCTGAGGCATGTTAAATATGCCATGGTCGCAATGTCCTCTAAGTAAAATGATACCTCAAGGAGTGGTAGGTCAAGTATTAAGGTGTCTTCTGTTTGGTCCCAGCTTTTAAATGACAAAGGTTCCTACTTGGCTGCTTCTATCTAACTGGTAGAGTCCAACTCAGAGCAAAGTATTGAGCGCATTCTGATGCAACAAGAAGTACCATGATTATGTCTTTAATTATATTATTTCAAAACTATATTAGCATTTAAAACATGCAAGATTTTTTAGCTTTGATTTAAAAACAAATAATATATGGGAAAATAATTTAATTAACTTCCCATTCATAAAATAATATTCAATCAGCTGAAAACAACTATTATTTAATAAAATGATAAGCAATATATTTGACTTTGATTCAGAATTTGAAATAGAGAATAAAATTGACTCATATAAATAATATAGTTTTCCACTGTGGATAATTATTTTCTTTTTTAGTAGTATCTAAGTCATAATAATGACGATTATATGTACATTACAATGCCTGATAACACAAATAACTATATAGCCACTTCTAATTAAATTAATTATGCAAAGCATTCCACCCGAATTTTTAACAAATATTAGAAATATTAATGAAATGGATTTTTCCACGAGCCCATGTAACAGCATATCAAACAATAATTAAAAATAAATAGTTTTATAAATATATAAAACATTAATTCTAATGTTTTAATAAAAAATACTCATGAATAAATATATATGTATATTTCAGTTCATATTCAATATGGTTATAATATTTATCACCTAATAAATAATTCAACTAAATGCTTTTTCCCAATAAACTTGAATTTTATACATTACTGTTCAAGCTGTTTCTTTTGATTTTAAGAATCTCATTTTTTAAGATAATAAATAATAATTTCAGGGGTCATTACTTAGAACAAAAAAACCTGAATTTTAAATTAATATTAATTTCATAATTAATTTGAGCAGAATTTTTTCCTTTTAAACTATGTAAGAAAATTGGCTTTTGCAGCCTAGTAGTAGAATCACATCATTTGGAGTGGATGCTCCAAGATTGATTACAATTGTTTTGGAGCAATGTAAGATGCATGTTATGTTTCGATTTTCAGCATGTATGTCTCGCTTTCATTATTAAAAATATCACTTGGATACTTCAGAGTTTTCCAAGTTTTTTTACGTTGTGAAATTACAGTGACCAATAGCTTTATAGAAAATTCTCCGAGAAGTCAAAAACACAATAGATGTTTAACTGCTTTACAACAGCTTTGGTTGTTCAGCTATCAGCTATACATAATCATATATGAGAGAAAATAAAATCACTCTTATGTTTTGTGATCTCTCAAATTAAACAAGCTTATATTCTCTATAATTTATAAGACTGTGATGAAATGAATATATTTGATAAATATTTTGCTTAAGAAATGTATAATGCAATCTTTAAATTGGTTAAAAAAAATACCTAATTATAAAAAATTAGTTTTTTTCAATTAAAAATATACTTATGAATGCATTATTATACATTCATTAATTGATGCTTTAAACCTAACTAAATGCCTGAATACAAAATCAGTTGTTAATAAAAAATAAGAAAATGCTGTGCTCAAGCACAGCATTTTTAGAGTAAGAGAATATTAATTAAAAAGGTAATCATATACTTCAAATGATACTCTGTATAAATTAAGAAAAGTCTTTTCATCATGCTTAACTGTAAAAAGATGCTCTTTTTTTAAATTGTAAATTGAAGCAAAATGTTTTTAATACAAGTATAATTACGCTTAGAGATAAAATTATTCCTTAAAAATAAAGAGAATGCTATCTTAATCTTATAAAGTTTATAAATAAAGTTGAGGGAGAAAAAACATATTTTCTTCAATCGATATTTATATATATTTAGAAAACAAAGTTTCATATCAGTTATATTATAAAATTTAGATATAATTTCGATAAAACTCTGCACATTTGGAAACAACTTAATTTTTAAAAAAATTATTTAAAAAGTACACAGATATAACAATATTATAATTATAATGTTTAAAAAGAAGCATTTAAGTTTCAATTTCTTAATATAAAAAATTAAACATTTTTTTACAGAATGTATTCAGAATGTATAAAAATCAAGTTCATTAAATTATATTTAAAATCTGATGAAATAAAGCTTTCAGCATTATAAAAAAATCACTTTACTTTATCAATAATCATAAACAGATTTATTAATAATAAAAATTTACCTCTTCGAAAACTTCTAGGGAGTAAGTGTTATCATCACCTGCAAAATATACAACTCCAGCAGTTTTAGTGCTTGTATGCCTTCGTAGATAATTCAGAGCTAAATTGCGTTGCAAAACCCCTTTTGGTTTCAACCTATGAAAATGAATGACCTATGAAAATGAATTTGAAATTTTACTACCGATAAAATAGAAGTAGAATATAAATAAATACAAAATGTTTATTTTACGATGAAAAAGCAACAAAATAAATAATAAAAAAAAGATAATTTTAAATGCAGACTTTTAAGAATATTTACCACACTTGCTAACAATAATTATAGTAAAATCAATATAAGTAGCCTAGGACAGTAGGCATAATCTGCAAATCAAAAGTAATGTCCAAGAGAATTAATTATAGATTTGGATTTTTTTTCTAAAAGACAAGTTCTTTTATTGGAAGAGTATTTATTATAGTTAGAAGAGGGCAAGAACTGGAGAAAAAATATATAGGGGATGTTGAGCAATTTTCCCCTCTACTATTGACTAGAAAGGGACTTCTTTGCCCCTTTCTAGTTACATTTTACATGAAGGCTAATTCAAATAGAATTTAAAATGGGATTCTATACAACAACAAGAATCTACATCTGAAGTGGGAATTGAACTCATGAATTTTTTAACTGAAAACTAAGAAGTTATCATTCTGCTGTCTTTAGCAAAATTGTATTATAACTTTATATCATCATAAAAGGAAACATAATCCTTTTATGGAAAAGAATTAATAAATAGGCAGTGACATGGAATATGGACAAAAAGCGGAGATTTTTTCCATTTCTCAAGAAAATTTTTCTATGAAGATAAAATGAATGTTAAGAAAATAAGAGGTTCACTTTATATTTTGAGCATATTATTTCCTGTTACTTTCATTATTAGGAAATAAGTAACTTTTTGGTTGGCAAGAGAAAAATTATTAATTTTTTACATATTACTTTTTTAATCAAATAATGAAAAAGTCTTAGCCTCCTAATATTAAATAATAAATTCAACACTGGTCTTACAAATTAATTTTCTAAGTTCTGAAAATATATACCAAAACAAGCTTAGTTATTAGATCTTTAACACAGAGTACAATTTAGCTGTGGATATACAATCACAACACTTGGGTGAATTATGATTACAATGGGCACTTTTGAAACATTAGGTCTATAACTATAACAAACAAAAAAATACCAATAAGAACGTGTGTAACAGCCGAGTCAATTCAGCCTTCTGTACGGGTCTTGCATAAGTAGGTGTGATGATATAAATGGTAGGTTGATTGTTGTATGCAGCAACAGCTGTTTGCATCGCCTTGATTATCTTCATGCATTGTGGCTCACCTTTCACCACTTGATAAATGTGATGGAGAAAGTTGCTCTAGAAATTAGATTTAATTACAAAAAATTAATTTAAGAAGAAACTCTAAAAATAATCTTAGTGAAAACGATTATCTCTTTGTACTTATCACAAAAATCTCATATTCTTTTCCAGTTGAATGCAAATTAAAAATTTAGTAATTTAGTTTATAAAATAACTTTAAGAAAGCTAATATGATCACATGTATAGCTTAAATAAATTGTCAATTATTATAAATAGCTATTCCTAAAGTTGTAGGGAAACTCAATGAATGCTGAACTGAGGTCAGAGTGCAATTATTCAGTCATCAGTTTGGTTCAATATCAACCCTCTTTTAATTTTAAAGAAAAATTTTGCTTTTAACTTTAATGAGAACATTAAATGAAAACAAGTTACGTTTATTCAATAATAAAATTTTCTTATTCATGTGTTGAAAAGGAGGAAACCTGAAAATTTCTCAAGTACATACCCCAACAGAGAGATGCATACACAAAGCAAAAGCACAACGCATATATTTTGGGGACTTTTGCTTTGAAGAGTACAACTCCAATAACTAGGCCATAGCGAGCCCATAAGGATGAAAATGTTAAGAATACTAACTGTATTGCCTAAAAGCTGAAAGCAACTTTAAAGTTTAGCATTCATTACATACTGCCTTCTGAGAAAACTTTCATTATCTATAAAGATGCTTTATTTATGTGTTACAAGACTTGAAACTTAGGAAACTCTAAAGTATATATATATATTCACCCATGCAGATATACATACAAATACATAACTATTGTTATTTAATGCAGTCTGAAATTGAACTTTGATATTCTAGTTCAGATAGTAAGACATCTTACTATTAGATCACAATGAGCCATTAACACTGAAAATAATGATTTGAAAAATGATCAAAGTGACTAAAATTTATATCGAAAGTATAATAAATACAAAAAAAATTTAATAGTAAGCTCTAAAAAATAAATAAATAAATTGACCAAGAACAGAAAATTACGATTTTTTAAAATAATGTTGCATGATGTGTGTTTCGTAAAAAGCCAACTTTTTATTGAAATTCAAAAATAAAATTGTACATAATAATTTCAAAAATAATTATGTATCATGATTTAAATAAATATATTTTAAAATATCACATTTGATGCATTACATATTAAATCCACATTTATAATTTATGTAATAAATTTAATTTACTCATTTTTAAACAACTCCGCTTATGAAATCATTTTTATAAATCCCTCTATAATTTTAGGCAATACAATATAATCAAATCTTGGCACAATATTACCTTGTTAGAATTGACATAACAAATAACTTTAAAGTAAATAAAATTTTGAAATAATTACCTGTTCTTTTTGACAAAGAGCATGTATGTTTGTAGGAATCGTATTTTTTGCTTGCAAGCATGTATTAAAAACAGCTGAAAAAATAATATTTATTTTTTTTTTAAAAAGAAAGAAAATTGTGGATTATAAATTAAAGTAAAGTAAAATTTTTATAAAATAATCAGAGAATACATGTATTGAAAAAATGCTTTAGAAAGTTATGTCAAAATAATCAATCAACTGAGAATTTTTTTAAATATAATTCTGATATGTTTTGTTCTGAATTTTGTTAGATAGTAAGAACTTTTAATATAGGTAATTTTAACATAAAATTTCTTTATATTCAAAGATAAAAAGAACATTACGTAACAATATTACATCCTAATTTTAGATAAAATTATTTCCACTTTTGTTATAACTTAAATAATTGTATTTTTCCAGAATACTAAGATTTTTAATTAATAAAACCACAGTATGTCTATAATAATATAGTAAATGTGTTTAGTCCACATTATGGACCTTTCTTTGAAATATTTTGTTTCACAGAGCTACAGATACAAAAAAGTGAAGCACATGATCTATAAAAGCTATTATTTTCCAAAAATTGCACAAAATTCACAGAGCTACTGATACAAAAAAGCAAAGATGAGATTGCACAGAAAAGTATCTTCCTTTAGAACTATAATTAACATTTTATTTTATTTATTGTGGTTAGTCAATAATAATCGAGTTTCCATATTTAAGAATATATCAAATATATTTTTTTTTTATTAATATTACAAACAAATTTGGAATAATTTTTCTTTAAATCTTATGTTATTTTGCTGTTCAATAATATTAATAAAAATTATCTTCACACTAAATGAAAGTTTATTTAAAATGATAACTTTTGGTAGAAAAAAGAATACTTTTTCTATTTTTTAAGTCATGGTTGAAAATTATTCATAAATATTTGATATGAAATCAACTTAAGCTTCTGAAAATATAAATATTGATGCAAGCAATATTTACCAGCTTGCATTATCAGCCAGACAAGTGTCATGCAAGCAAAGAAAACACCGAACACCTGGAGTGGAGTAATCTTTCTCTGCTAAGTGCATCGCATTTCTATAATAGATGGAAAAATCTGCAGCTGATAGTTGCAAATATGTCATGACCATAATTATATTCTACATAACAATTCCACTATTCACCTAAAAAAAGAAAATCATGATTTATTTATCATGTCAAAAATCATGACCAAAAAAGAAGAAAATTAAATATCATAAATTTCAACACCAAAGGTAAGCATTACACCTATAGAGACACTAAATATTAGTTGACGAGATTCAAACAGTTCATACCAGCTTCATAGAATATTTTGTTGTTACATACTCATGCTTTGTTAAGTTCACCAAAATAGTTATTAATAGCCTATGAAATTTAGTCCAGTGACTTTGGGTTAATTTTCATGTAAGCAAACTTCTTATCTCAAATCACATAAATTAATGAGAGCATTTCATAAACTTAATTGTAATATTTAGAGGAAATTAAAAATTTAGTAATAGCTTATTACATATAACTAAACACATGAGTTATGAGTAATTAACACATTTTTGCAAATCATTTGATTAAAATATAATTAAGAGCTTATTTGAAAAAATATGTAACATTCCAATATTTATAAATATAAAATATTTCTGCTTATCACTTTTCTTAGTTTTTTAGAAGTAGGAATAATTATTATTTTTATACATGCATAAAGCAATAAAGAATTTCTTTGGTGTGTGTATATTTATTTATAAGTTTTATTTTTCTTCTATTACTACTTGATCTTTAAATCTCAAAATTGATTATGAAATCATTGGAATCCAGCTATATTGAACTAAGATTGTATTTGCACAGAGATTAACTTTAGATCGTAAAATTATTATCTAGAGAAGATTTATAAGCAACTAACTTGAAAACATAAACATAGACTCAGAAGATAATAATTATTACAATCAATAAGACCAACGGATCATAAATATTTTTAATTACATATTATAAATCAATCCTATTTATTAGTATGGTCACAACAATAAGACAAAGTTCTATTTTATACTAACAGAAACTATGAATCAATTCTACTTGTTTAGGAAGCCACAACAACAAGACAAAGTACTAGTTCACACTAATAGAAAGGGTTTTTTCATACGACTTCTTCATACGGATTTGTTCAATGATCGATTTTTGTACATAAGAATGGGAATTACAATTTAAAATATATTTTGTATGCTTAAAATGTATAACTACAAACATCCAAACCTAAGGTGGGAATTGAACAATTGAATTCCTGGAGTGAAGGCCAGAGAGCTAACCATAAGTTTGCAACCTTCTTTTTGAATAATTCTAATTCTGGTCTCAGGACAGAAATTAATTAAATTAATGCAGAAAAAAAAATTTATGCAGAACTAAAGAGATCCAGATGGAGACAGATGTGCAAAAATTTGGACTTGGGGACCAACAGCTCTAAATTATGGCGAATTGTCAAGAGCATTAATAAAGAACAGAAACAGTATGAAAAGAGTAACTCTGTAACAGATGGAAGAAGTCAGGTTTTTCCTGATAACAAAGCTGCAGCAAATAGGCTTGCGATTTATTACTAAGCTGTTAGTAAGCTGGTCTTCACAAGTGATAATATACCTTTTAGGAGAAAAGAAAGGAACATTATCCAGGGCTATTGAAGTACTGATGTGGGCAATTGAGACTTATATAAAGACTTCTTGATGTAAAAATAGCTTCTTGCAATGACCCTTCTAGATTGGACTAAATCCCAGGT
>JAPDSC010103265.1:0-13685 GCA_026290005.1 Latrodectus geometricus
GATAATAAATTATATTTTGATTCGCTTAGGAAATCGAGGCACGTGTGGGCTGAGTAAACATATTTTGATTAAAATTATTGGCGAAACTCTTCATCAATAATTATACATTATTAAAAATTTGTATATGATAAAAACGATTTTAATGATAAAAATGCAATATTAATTACGTAAATTAAAAACAAAATATTTTGTTGCTACAATCAATTTCCCTTTTACAAACGCCTACTCTAGATTAAATGTCGTAATATCTTCATTTTTTATTTGAGATAACCATAATCGTAACAATTTTTGCAGGTAAATTAGAGTAAAGTTGAACAGGGAAATGGATAATTAAGAATATGCTTTAAATGTGACTCATTTATTTATCTATTACTTCTATATTTACTATCATAAATTTGATGAGTTTGCTTTTTTAATTTATCTGTCTCATCAAATATATTAAATCACAAAATATATTCAGAAAATTAATTTAAAAATTTGAAAAAATTTTTATATAGAATTTTTAAATTTTTTAAATCTTCCTATCATTTATAAGGTTTTATTTTTAGTCGAATCTATATCTCAAATTATTTGGTTGTTAAGATTTTTTATCATTTTTTTATGATTTTCTTTTCTTTTTATAAAATTAAAATGGTTTTGGTGACAAAAAATGTGCTTTGTCTATTTTAAAAAGTTGTATATTAAAAATAATCATATTTTAAAAAAAATAAAGCATTGCGTTTTAATATAAAAAAAAATTCTACAATATTTTCTCTTTGCAGTAAGAGATTATTGCTGGGCCGAACATCATAAACATTACAGGGAAAAGTGATTATTTAGTCACGTGCCAAATATCTCAAGCAATATTCAGTGTGAAAATGAAGAACTGTGTGTGAATAAGTAGCTGGAGCAATATATATAGCATTATCAAGAACTATAAACATTGTTTAATGTTATGAATTCACCATAATGCACTATTTTGATGTCATCCGTAGTAAAAATGTTATAGAACAAAATGATGCTTTTTTTTTGCAATGTTTCTTACAGGATATCATCCTTAAAGAAGAGTCACTTATACATATTTTAAATATTACAGATCTGTTTCTCTTTCAATATAAAAAAATTATATAACCTTTTTTCTCTTATTTTTGATTTAACTCATTTCCATTTAATAGCAAAAAGGATTATATTTGCAGTTTTTTTTTTCTTTTAAATTATAAGCCTATGGTCCAATTTTATTAAACGTTAGAAAACTCAATAAAATTAAAGATTTTCTTGCGTTAACACTCTTAATTTGCATGGTGTACCATGCTTACGGTGACTAACTATTATACATTGCTAGTAAACTCATATAGGAATTGCACAAAAAGTTTATAATTTTTTAATTAATATTATTTTTCAGCAGAATCTCTTATTTGAATCGTGCACTATGTTTACGGTGACTAATCGTTAATTCCTGAATTAATTACAGGTACATTGTTAAAGTTTTGCAATACCTTGTAATGTTTGGACAAACGACATTCTGATTTTGCAAAAAATATTGTATAATTTTAAAATCAAACAAAACTTTACTTAAAAGTGATTAATGCATATTATTGCATGCAAGAAACCGTAAACTTTCATGCAACCCAAGAGTCGTATTAGTTAGGTTTTCAAACTAAAATTTTCTTTATTCATTGCTATATAAAACAGTAAAAACGTCTTATAGCAATATCAAAATTTATCAATTCGTAAAATTCTGTATTTTGTTTTCTTTTTTTCAGTTAAGTTTTTTTTAGAATAGACTATTTCCATATTATCTTTTCGTCTGCTTCAAGTACTTAATAATTAATTCTTTTAGAATTACTTGCATATTGATCAAAAATTAGTGATAGAATGATGTAAAATATTTTTCTTGTAACAAATACTTTACGTATTGCCACCATTTTTCAACGGAAACACAATGATAACTTTAATTTTAAATACATATACATTAGTCACTTTTAGACATTTTGTACAAATTTTTTTTTTCAAAATGTCAGTTTATAAAAATTTTAATAATTGAAATCATGAAACCAAAAGTATCATATAAAAATGCTTATATAATATTTTTTAATCATATAATTTACTGATTATTATAGATTTTAAGGTGCATTACTTCATTTCGATTGTAATGGTTATAATAAACAGTTATAAATAACAGTTAAATAAATAGTTAT
This sequence comes from Latrodectus geometricus, assembly GCA_026290005.1. Classification (NCBI taxonomy): domain Eukaryota; kingdom Metazoa; phylum Arthropoda; class Arachnida; order Araneae; family Theridiidae; genus Latrodectus; species Latrodectus geometricus. The sequence continues at coordinate 2,178 of JAPDSC010103265.1, forward strand.
TACCAAACAGTATCACCAATAAGCACTTGTTTTGATTCGATATGGAATATCAATATATCGTGATTCTTGAAAAAAATTCCAAAGCCATGAATCCAAGACTTGACAAGAGATTCCAAAAATGGAATCTTTTATAAATAATATTTAGAACAATTTAGATATCAGGAAGATATTTGAATATACAAATTTCAGTACTTCTCTCCCGGGTACATTGGATACTTGAGATACAAAATCAGTATAAATTTATAATTAGTCAGTACATGAGTATAAAATTAATATTATTTGTAATTGCGAACATTTCATTTTCATTCATCTCCAAACTCAATAAATTTTTCCAATTTAAATTGAATGAAAACTGTAAGAACAAAGCTACGATTTTATTTGTTCTTCCGGTTGGTGCTGTTGTAATCTATTTCATAAAACTATTAACTCTGTGTATACATAAAACCAACAAAAATAATTCTAAAATGGCTGAAGAAATAATTTAATTTTTATTACATGATTTTTTAGTTTTTATACCTGTCTTTCACTATCTCTAAAACTGAGAGATTGTCTTCATTAGTTTTAACTGCTGTTTGTTTAAAATGAAGAAATAATTTAACAATTTTATAAATTGCATTCAATTAAATTAATTGCGCATACATTTATTAATTTCAACAAATATAGATTTTATATTCACTTTTTCTATGTGATTTCAAGTTGAAACCAACAATACGTTCGTGATATAATCAAATCAAATATTGCTATAATTAATTTATTTACTAAGTATTCTACGAAACATATCCCCTTAATTTGAATGAATAAATAAATTAATTAGCAATTATTCTAAATGAAATTATTATTATCAGTATTTTAATTCTACAATTTCCAATATATTAAATTAATGGTTTATTAATAGGGATACTAAAACGGGTGAGTATATAGAATAATAAAGATGTATTAAATAACATTAAAATAGCTATTAAAACATCGAATTATTATCTAAACATTAAAATGATAACAATTGATTATTATCTTTTGTAAAGCATTAGTAAGTAAAGTAAAGCATTCATTTTATATTATCCCAAAGTTTAAAGTATCACATATTAATGATCTTCAAACACTTCCCATATTGTAAAATGTTTGCTGCAAGTTATTCTATAATACTTTCTTCTCAGCAAATTCATTTATTCATGGAGAAAAAGAGAAGACCAGCATTATTTAATTAGAATGGATAATTCCTGGATATTTTTTACTATATGAATGAAATAACCGTGCACAATATTTATTATTTTTGGATATTAATAACTTAAGAAATTTTAATTTGTCAAGAGATTAAGTTATTTATTTGATAAAACTTGTACTAAAAGTATCTGTCTAGAAAATTATTTATGATAAATCAAATATTTGTTTCCATAAAGTAATATTTTTTGCATATATATATAAGATCAATGAAAATTGATAATAATGTCAAATACAAAATGACGCATGTAAATGGCAATAATAAATATCTTTCTTTGAAAGCAATTAACTTTTTTTATACATAAAAGAAGTCAGTTTATGTATTTTACCCTGAATACAGTACTCCATTTGTTCGTCAATACACAAAATCTTTCTCTAATAGATAAAGATATTGTCCGATTGCTATTTCTTTAAACATTCTTTTTCTTCTATTGACATGCCAGTTTCTGCTTAGCCAAAGCTTTCTCAAGAACTATTTTTAATTCTGATCTATTTTTTGCAATTGATTTAAAATTGGTTACTCTTAGGACCTTAAAATCCCGCTCTACGTAGTACATCATCTCATCATGGTCCTATTATTTTTTTTAGTTCCCAAAGGTTAATGATCCATTTTGCATAATTGGCCAGCAAATTTCATACGACTAATCTTAATGAATATATGACGATTTCTTTATCCTTAAATAATTTATACAAATCACAATTATATTCACATCTAGAAACTTCATTTTCATTCACAGCCCCAAAGTTTTTTCCCAGAACTTTTCGTTCAAAGATAGATGTGCCTAGGATTTAGTAAACGTCCAAGTCTCACACCCATAAATGAGTATAGATCTGATAAGTGCTTTATATTTTTTCAAATATTAGTATTTATAATAACATTTATAATTCTAAGCTCATTAATGTTCATTACGAAGCAAAAAAGAGAACATTAAAATTTGAATTTCTTTTTTATACAATTGTCTTACTTTTTCATTATACTAGACAGATTTATTAATAAGCTAAATACAAAATTAATAATATTTTTTATACTTAAAATTGACTATATACAATAGCTTAAAATTCTAATTCATATTTTTAAACTTTAGTTAAGAAAAATAAATTTTTGGTGCCGTGTGTTTTTTCCATGGTCAAAATAATTACAATAAGAAATATTCTTTCTCAATTTTGTACTGTGATTTGCATTAAATTAAGAAATTTAAATATTTCAATATTTTGTAGCAAACAAAAAATTTATAAGGATATTTTGTTTTTTGACTGAAAACAATTATAAATTTATGCATTTCCTAGCATTTTGAAGACAGTCTATAGCGGCTGTCTGTTAATGATTTTTAGACGAAAATCTTGAAGATTAAAATTTTATATGTTGCGTAACAGGTTCTTCATTGCGTCACATAATAGCGAGTTTTTTTATTATTATAACGAATAGTTATTATATTATAACGAATAGTTTACTTAATAATAACTTATAAAACCTATGAATAATTTTCGTAGTTTATAAAGGAAAAAAAAATCGTTGACTGCTTTCATAATGGCTCTTACGAAAATGTATCTCTTATTAAAAATAATCTTTGTAACTGGAATTATTGATCCGTAAAATAATAGATCAAGAATATCTATTTGACACCATTATTGGGTAACACATTATTCACGTCTAGGAGCTTTTCTTGACTCAACACAATACTAGTCACATGACTAGTATAGGCAGATGAAAAAGCTTTTGACAATGATAATTTGCAGCTGAATAGCTTTAGTTACTCTTAACAATAAGTTTGAGAATTTGTGTAGTCTTTGGAAGTTGATTTTTTTATTTTTATATTTGTTACAAATTTATCGGGTTTGGTGATTTAAACTAATTTGTGAATCGTTTCATTTGAATTATTTTTGTTCCCGAACAACTTTGCGCAGCCAAAAGTTACAAATTTAAACTAATTAAATAAAAAATTACAATTTATTTTTTTAAGAATTATTACGAGTTTAAATAAATCCCAAACAATAAAATATTGATATTCAAAATAGTTTTATAAATGATTAGAAAAAATAAAATACCTCATGGTAAACGTCATTTGAAACTTTAGACTGCATCGAAACTGTGATTTTAAATCATCATTTTTAAACAAGAAAAATGCTTCTAATGTATTAATTTTCAGTCGTATTAGCGTTTCAATTCAAATTCTTTGTATCATATGAAAAATACTGAGTTAAGGATATTTGTTAATTCTAAATTAAAACCAATTCTTAAAGGAATCAGTCAAATTAAAAGAATAATTTTTACTATTAGGCATATACTAAACAACATCAAAAATATTGTTTCGTAACCAGTCCAAAATGTTATTATTATTTAAAAAACAGAAAATTTCTTTTGAAGCTTATTTAAAATGAAAAAGAATGTGATATTACATTTTTATGAAATATTAAGGGTAACAAATCCATTAAATGGTACTAGTTTGAAGCGTTACTGGGAAAAAAAATGAATGAAACAATTCACAGAATTTTATTCACACACTTAAACAAAAAGAGCAAATTATTCTATTATTTTCTGTAAAATTACTGGATAACTATGTAGAATAAATAGTATGATAATAATATTTTGACCAAGTATGTAAAATTAAAATGCATAGGAAACTATATTGCTGAGTATATGCTAAAAATAATTGGTTTTCTAGTATGATATTAGCAAAATATAGTTAACATTATTAGTACAAAAACATCATTGAAAAATACAAAAAAATTGCTTAGTAATTTTTAGGAAAAATTAGAATTTTAAAAAGACTATTAAAAATTTAGGAATGTAATAAAATGAAAATTAATATAGCAATTATAAATATACTCTTACATTTTAAGTAAATATGTTTATGTGAAATACTTAGTAATGGGCAATCATTTTAAATTAAAAACGTTTTTTCCGGCAAATTATTAATAATAATAAATTATCTAAAAAAAAATATAGTATTTGTTTTACAAAAATAATTATTTATCAAAAGTTATTATCATTATGAATTAGCTTTTACTTTCTAATTCCTAATGAAATAATTTGTTTTACGTTATTATTCCTATAATAATTTTTCTTTCATTAATTTTCGATGAATTTTAAATGAATTGGTCGTTTTGACTTTGTATATAAATTGAATGAATAGATAGGTAGCATACTGTGATATTCGAAAGGGCATTTTTGAATAATTTAATTAGATTAGTTGATATTTTTGGCAACAGCCTTGCGCAAAAGAGGAGAACAAAATTTTCCCACGCAGTTTAATTTTTCACTTTAATATTTAATTTGATTATTTGTTGATTCAGTTACACTAATATAACATTTTGTGGTACATAAATACTTGCTTCTGTTGTGGGAAAAAATTTAACTCACTCATAACAATAATCTTTAATTTTTATAATAATTTGTTTTAATTTTTCAGCTTAATCATAGTCCAACTTTTTCCATCATTAACTAAATATTTACTGAAAGCATATTATAACTTTCCTCATGATTTATAGTTATTAATTTCTTAAATTATAAGAAACCAATTTTATATAATACATTAAAATAATATTGTTATAGTAAAAGCAATTCTAATTTTAACCACGATCATTCTAGATCTTTCCAATAAACTAATGCGAACGTCTAAATAAAACTTCTCAAAAACTGCAAATATAAGACAATAAAAAAGTACAGTAGTGATCAACATCCATGTTATTTCTCTGAAATTCTGCATTGGCACTAGCAATTAGTAAAAAAAAGTCAAAAATCAAACATATCAGTAAATTTTATTGTTAATTAGGATTTCTGAAAAATTATTAAAGTGTCTTAGTTAATATAGTGGGAAAAAATGTTACTATTTTGTCTTTGAAATAGCAGCTAGACACGCAATCCTTCCGAAGACAGTCATGTTGAGAGGGTCTATGCGTACAAAAAGTTCAGTTTAAGACCCAATATCTATCCACCTCTATGGAATTAAGAGAAAAGTAGAAGCTCAGATTACGACTTATTTGCTTGGTAGGATTCAAATTATAAAGATATTGTTTTACCTTAATAGTTTCGATCGGCAGAAATAAGTAGTTGAACACAATAATTTATTTGCTTATTCCGTTTAATTTCATTTATAACTATAATGAAATCTTTCATGAATTCAGGGAACTGCTACTATTTAATAATTGAGATAAAATTTATGATCATAAAAGTTCGTATTAATAATATATATATGAATACATAAGCGTAAAAGTATTTCATTGTATGAAATGAAAGAGTATTAGTATTAACTGTTTACATCTTAAAATTTCAAGTAATGTTCTCACTATATTTTACACAACCTATGTAATCGGAAAGTTATACTACAATTACTACGCTTACATTTTCAAAGTATTTTTTTTAAAGTTGATTTGTCTTTTTGCATTCCATTGATGAAATCCTCATAAATATTTCTCACGAATACCAATTTTTTCATGCTATATTGGGCCAAACAAAGCTATTCATTAGTATTGTATAAAAAAGAAAAATTTCCTGGGTTGAAAATTTTTCTTTTACTATTAATTTGCTATTTAATAATTTCAAAATCCTCTTTTCCTAAGCAAAAATATTTTTCATTAGATAATTATTTACGGAATTCAAAGACGAATGAATCTTTTACGAAATTATTAAATGCTCGTATGAAGTTTTAAAAGTTGAATATTTGAAATGTTAAGGTTTTTAAAATTGAATTCTAAATTTCGTAACACAGTTGGAAACATTAATTTTTCCAATAAGATTAGCTTAAATCATTTTAGAAAAAATTTATTTTTACTAAAAAAATAAAAAAAAAATTAAAACGTAATATATTGGTTTTATTATTTCATCAATGCATTTTATGATTTTAATATTAATTACTAGTTAAATCAATTTTATTGACATAATAAATTATTAAGAAAATAATAAGCCTCATATTAAATGATTAAAAATATAAATACATAGAATAAAAATTCTTATGTCAACAATTTAAATTTCTGAATGATCTCGTTTCTATTTTTTAGAATCTTGATACATCAACATAAATAAACAAATTAAAGTAAAATAAATCCTTTTTTCCTTTTGTTATTCTTATTTATAACAATTACTTTTTTCTAATTCTTATTTATAACAATTACTTTATAACAAAATAAAAATAACAATTAGTAAGGTAGCCTAAGGTATCCTTTGAAACTAAGGCTATGAATAGGTTAGTTTTAGAGATGTTTCAGAATAACTTTTTCTGTTAATTGAAATTGCTAAACAGCAAAATTTACTCAATTTTGAATCACGGTCAGGGCTGACTATTGAGTTTCTTTATATCTTGATGATATCTTGACTAATGGAGGAACAATTTAACAGGGAGAAATATTTTAATCTACGGAAATTTCAATGTATATTAACCCTCTTAGCATGATGGTCTCAAAATAACCAGGTATCGAACCTTTCATAAAAGTGATGCTTCACTCCTACAAACTACCACGTTCCCATCCGGTTTAAATTTATTTATAAATTTTAAAATGTTGAATCAGTTATTATAATAATTGTCAAAAATGATTACATTTATGTTTCCTAATAAATTGAATAATATTTATCATTTTTAATTGCCCTTATAATAAAATATTGTTTAGAAAAGCCGCACGATAGAACTGGAAAAAAAAAATCCCGAGATGTAAAAAGATAAATCTCACTTACTGCTTTGCATCTCATTGCGATAATCAATTAGCTCCCGGATGCAGCCATGAAATTATTCCGCCGCTTTAAGCGCCACATTTATCTCCCATTTTCGAGAAGCACACCAATCGAATGATGTTTGATTTGCTCAAAGAAAAGGTAACAAGCGCCGCGTGGATCCTCCCGTTTATTCCCTGCTGGAGGTTGGAACTCCGTCTCGCTTCCTCTCCTTCCGTTGCACTGAGAGGCTCAGGAGCCATGAACCGCGGTTGTAACATTGAATCTCCCGTTTCGTCGCCAACCGAGCATCGCCAACAGGTGAAAGATTTATCGCACCCTCAATTGAAATCTTCATATCACAGTTATTGATGAATCTTTATATTAGGGTTATAGGTGAATGAGTGTTTTATGGACAACCTGTTTGTGCGCTTACATCATTTCATTTCACATAAAAGCTTTTTGTTTGCTTTTAGTGAATTTAATTTACTATAATCGGTAACAGGTGAAAGATTTATAGCTCTTTGAAATCTTTCAATGAAAAACTATAGGTAAAACATACCATTGTTATAGATAAATGGCTGTTTTATAAGCAATTCGATTTTCTGTCAGATTTTTAATTCGTATAATAGGAAAAAGTTTCGTAGATTTTCCATGAATTTAGTTAATTGTAATCAAAAACATGTGTATGTGTGGGAACAATATATAGTTCTTTCATTTGAAATCTTTTTGTTGTGATTATTTGTAAATTTTGATGAATAAACAATTTGATTTTCACTTGCATAGTTTTATTTCATACAGCAATTAAACATTTTATTTTTCTGTTGATTTAAAAATAATTTATTGAAATAGCTAATAGATTATTGAAAGATTGAAGAAAGGTTATCAATCTCTTACTTGAAAGTTTCATACCATATTCACTGGTTAATTTTCATATCATAGTTTAGACATATGGATGTCTTATAGACAAGTCGATTTTACTGTTATTTTATTTTGTTTCACATAATTTTAATATTTTTCCGTTTCGGGAAGAGAACTTAAATAACAGTCAACAAAATCACACTTTATAATGCAAAATTTTTACAAACGTGCGTTTATAATTGTTAACAACAAAATTGAGTAATACTCTTCAGTAAACCTTACACGAAATTCTCTTATCCGTGACACGCACAAGTGTTTAAAATTCTGCTGCTTTTAGGTTATTGGTGTTGATTTTTGTTGCTTGCTGTTTTTGCTTCTTATTTGCTTGTCATGAATTTCAATATTTATGAATTTGAATACTTACGGAAATACAGAAGCCTACATTAAATTTATTGCATGAATGTTTTATTTCGCGAATGAAAATTAATATTTCACTGGTTTATTTTTCGCTTGGTGATTACGAGAAGTTAGTTTCGCCAACGACTCTCAGAAACGGAAATCTATTGAGTACTTTTTTGTGGATTTTCTATGAGCTTGAGAATAATTTAGTGTAATAGACAATAGACGAAAGATTTATCACTAATTATCACTGATTCCCAGCTGAAATTTTTATGTCATTTTAGAGAAATATATATCATGGTTATACATGAAAAAAAGTATTTTATGAAAACCTGTTTTAGGGTCTTAACCTGTTTTAGGGTCTCTTTCTTTCAAATGACAAGAATAACTTTTGTGGTTATTCCACGAATTTATGAACAATTTTTTTCGTCTTTTAAACTTACATAGAGTTTTATGTTTGAAACTGTATTTTTAAAATTAGTTCATAACCAGAAATAAAATTTAAAACTTAAAAAATAGTTATTTTTTTATATTTCCGAGTGTTATAAAATTTGTTTTATACCAACAGCCATATATAAATGAACTCTCAAAATCTAACTAGTTATTAAAAATGGCATAGAAAATATTTATAAAATGAAACAAATTTTATTTGTCTTATGCAGTTTCAACATTATACTTTTTATATTTTGTTTTCTTTATTATATCGGATATTAAAAATTATGCAATAAATAAAATTTTAATTAATAAATTAGTTTATTCTCTGCATACATATATAATTTTCTAAGACACAAACTGAGCTTTAAACAGATATTAGAGGAATATGTTTTAAGATTAAATATATGCATTCCCCCATTTACTATATGCCATTTTATTTCTTAATAAAATTTTAAAACGTAGATAGTTTTATTTTGTAAAAAAAGCATTATATGCTTTAATTATTTTAAAGCAAATATTTAAAAAAAACTGTGAACTGAATAGAATTTCTAGGTAAAAAGCCAAAATAATTTAAATCATACATTTTCAAAATACTCATGATTTATAATGCGACTCTTTTTCATTTCCAATTCTTAATTCTATTTTACTTTTCCTAAAGATATAAATTTGACGGGTGCTTAGATTATTTTTGATTACGTATAAACTTTTACTACTTCTCCATTTTTATCCTTTACATTTTTGTAGCTAAAATTTAGAGAATTGAAATTAAAAACGAATGATGACAAAAACTGAAATAAAGTTTTAAATGAGCGACTAGAAACATGATTTTATATTCCAATTGAATTAAAAATACTTAACAAATCTTCTCCAAAATTAAATAATAATTGGTTATATAAATTGCAAATGATACAACTGACGGTATGGAAGCTAATTTCAACTGCAAAGTAGAAATTTTGACATTTTTTCTCACTAATTTTTCTCGGCTACTGAGTTGAATTTGTAAACAAGTTATAACAATAAGAAAAATAAATAAATGTTCCAAATAAAGTATTATTAAATAATGGTCAAATAGGGTTAAAATGTTGATAATTAAAATTCCTGAGAATTTAAATAGTAAGAATGGATGACATGCAACAGTATCATTGATTGATGTTTTCCTTGCAATGTATAATTAATTTCCGTGTTTAAATTACTCCATTCTCAAAACACTTGTTGTAATAAAGCGAATAACACAATGTTTGAAATTATAATGAAGTCATGAGAAAAATCCCCCCCCCATTTCAATTAATTTGGTTCTTCATTATAGAGTCACAACAAACTTTAACTTAAATAAAAAAGAAGTTGAATATCAATATCGTGTAAGGTGGTGACGAAGCACGCTGGAAGTAGTTTTGAATCCATCCTCCTATTCGCATGATGAATGATCGCAGCTGGCGACCTGAGCCGAGGGAAGCGGCGATCAATACAACAGCGCAGCAACACGTGGAACCTGGCTTCCGAGGACTTTTGAATCTTCCTCCACCCCCATTCGCACGTACTCGGAATAGAGTGCAGATGGAGTTAGGATTCATGACTAGGATAACGATTTCAGGTACTGCCCAACGGGTTGTCGATCGAGCGCTTCCAAAGAGCTCACCTGTTGCTCAAGAAGAAAGCTTCAAATAGCAGGTTGAAATTTTACCAATAACCACGTTGGAGAGTTTTTTATTGCGTTATATTTCTGTATCAAACATAAACTTTTCTATTGTTTGGAATACGTTTAAGGATCGAGGTCAATACCTGCGATTGCTTCTGTTTCTTTCTATAAATCCCTTTACACACTTGTAGAGGGAAATAAGATTCTACAAATTTTTAACATGCTCGTCTGTCATCAGTTTACGTATTGCACTCGTTTTCTTTTAGATACGAGGAAGAAGTTACATCGTAAAACTTATATTCTTCCCAGGACGCTTCTGTCTGTGAAATTATTCCAGAAGTTTTTATTTAGAAAAAGGCTTTTTATAGCTTGACCCATGATCATTTCAATGTTGACACTCAAAAATTGAACTGAAGAAATGTTTAAATGATAGAAAACAACAATCATTTTAATATTCTTTGGATATAAAGATTCCTTTTCAATCCTTTTTATAAAAAATATTTATTATTTTTGTGACATTTAATTCTTTAGTTTCAATTTCATCAGGCTTTAATATTTATTAAAAAGATGTCTATATCAACACTGCCCTAGACTTGTATTTTCATAGCGAAAAATTAAGTGTATTAAAAATTATTTAATATGAACTAAAAAGTAGCTAAAACTAAAAGAAAGAACCGTTCTTCAGATAAACTTAATCCAAAGTTAAGGTGATCGTTAAGTAGTCAAGGCACTGATTCATAGTTCAGTTATTTGGTAGTTTGATTTCTGCTCGAAACGCTGATGTTTGCTGTGGCTCTGAACCAACATGAAACTGTAAACTTTGCAAGTTTTAAAACATAACATTTTAACACTTTGTGATTTTTTCTGCTACAGTCTAGTACGAAATTCAATATCTGAGATGACACTCTGTTTTCAATATAAAACTGCACCAGCAATGGAACTTTAAATGGTCTATTTAAAAAAAGTTGTTCAGTTTTCGATTGAATCTGGTAATTCAAAAGTAATCTTTCGATCGGAAATAAGACTTTTCCCCGTAAGGGTATGATGGACTTGTAAAATTTTGTGTGGAGGAAATTATAACATCTTTGCTTATGTAACTTGATGACTAATTTGTATTATACTTGCAATAAAATATGATGTCTAAGAAATTACCTGTGACGCTGCAGGATATCCATTAAATTTTATCTCGAATAAGTTAATCCAGATCGAAAGTGCTTTGAGAAAGGCTTATCTTGTCAGACGGCCCTCTATGACAACTTTTTACCCACAAGGGTAGTTCAATTTTGACTTAAAATTTTAAACATATTCTGAATTG
>JAPDSC010103267.1:11117-25301 GCA_026290005.1 Latrodectus geometricus
AAAATATTTTTATTATTTACTAATCTACTCGCTTTAAGTATAGATATAATGAAATAATGATAGATGGAATAATAATAGAATTTTTAAAACATAATTTAATGAAATTAAACATGTTATGAAGAAATTCAAATATATATATATATATATATATATATATATTTATATATTGTATCTGTCGATGAACACCATGCTAGTAAATTCAATAATGTTTAACCTAATAACTTAACTTTCACAGGATTATTCTTTTGGGGAAGGATAAATTAATATCTCAAATTATTATATCAATTAGAAAAGAATATTTATTTACGTATTTCTATGTTGTGAATAAATGGTAACATTTTTTTGCAAATTTACCCAATACTGAAAAGAATTGATTGTATTTTTAAAAGATGTATTTAATTATATAAGTAAAATCATTTGTGTTAATTGTTTCGAAAATTAACTATTTCAAACTACGCTCACATATTAATTACATCAAAAAAAAGGGAAAAAAAAGGGGAAAAAAAAGAATTTCCTTTTTCGTGACTCAAATCTTAGTTGGAAGACTATTATGTTTTTCTAGTGCCACAAAATATCTCATAAAAATTTCCGTTAAGATTTATTTTACGGAAAAAGGAGAAGAATAAGAAATATTATTATAGAAATTAGTCATGAAGTATATAAAATATTTGAGTGAAATAATTTTACTTTCTTAAATGATGAAAAGTTAAAAATATTAAATTTGTTTTTTAATACACTATTGGACATTAAAATTGCTACACCAGGAAGAAATGCAGATAACAAAATGATATTTATTGGACAAATATATTATACTAGAAATAACAAGTGATTAAATTTTCAAAAAAAAAAAAATTGGCTGGATAGATCTTGAGATATCAGTATCCATAACAACCACCTCTGGCAGTAATAACAGCAGTTATACGCCTGGGCATTGAGTCAGAGATTGGATTGCATGTACAGGTACAGATGCCCATGCAGATTCAACACGATGCCACAGTTCATTAACTGTAGTTACTGGCATTTGGTGACGAGCCAGTCACTCGGCAACCATTGACTAGACGTTTTCTATTGGTGAAAGATCTAGAGAACGTGCTGGCCAGGGCAACAACCGAACACGTTCGGCATGCGGTCGGGCATTGTTCTGCAGAAACGTAGGGTTTCGTAGGGCTCGAATAAAGGGTAAAGCCACGGGTCGTAACACACCAGAAATGTAACGTGCACTGTTCAAAGCACCGTCAGTGCGAACAAGAGTTGACCGAGACGTGTATCCAATGGCTCCCCATACCATCACGCCAGGTGAAGGGCCAGTATGACGATGATGAATGCACGCTGTCTTCCAAACGAACCCGTTTCTTGACTCACGGCTCGTGACGTGGTTGCACTATCCATTACGGCCATGAGGATAATATGTCTGTCTTCTCCGCTGCTAGTGATAGGTGGCCGTTGAGATCCCGCATGGCGTTCCGTATTACCGTCCTGAGCCCATCGATTCCATATTCTGCTAACAGTCATTGGATCTCGACCGAAGCGAGCAGCAATATTGCGATATGATAATCCACAATCCCGGTACGCTACAATTCGACCTTTATTAAAGTCAGAAACGTGTTGGTACGCATTTCTTTTTCTTACACGAGGCATCACAAAAACTTTTCATCAGCTAGCAACGTTCAAATGCAATTTGTGTATGAGGAACCAGCCGAACAATTTCCTCATTTAAAAAGAATATAGGTGTCGCTACTGGCGCCTGCTTTGTCTGAATGCGCTGAAAAGCTAATCATTTGCATATTACAGCACCTTCTTCCTTTCGTATAAGTTTCACGTCTATAGCATGTCGCCATCTTGGTTTAGCAATTTTAATTAAAAGTAGTGTATTTGTGTCAATGCATCATAATAGTTTGTGTGAAAGTATATTAACAATTATTTAGTATGTCTTTTTAACTATATCTTTTACTAGTTACGTCTTAACTCAAAATGATATTCTCGATATGTTTAATTTTTTTCTCTACATTTCATGTAGTTTGAATAGAGATAAAGAATATTCTGATAATATAATAAAAAGGTATTCCATTTAAAATTCAATTTAACTTATAATTGAAATAAAAATTCATCCTACACTGGTTATGATAAATTAAGGAAAAATCACAAAAACTATGATAACGCTAAAATTATGCGTTGAATTTGATTATAATTTTACACATTATACAATACATATTAAGATACAAAATAGTATAAAAAATCAAAAGACAATTATAATATTATAAAAACTGCCATATGAATACAATGGACAAATGTGATGTGCGAGTTTCTTGTAGGAAAAGAATATTTTGTTTGGTTTATCCCCCGATAAGCTTTTACATAACCACATACAGCTATGTGTTATGCTCTCAATTACGCGATCCATTTATTGTATGGGAAGTGAGAGCCATTGCTCTTCCAAAGCAGGAGCACTAGGAGGGTATTAAGAGCAGTTATACGTCGTCCTAGAGCATCCTATACATGCTCGACTGTGTCAAGTTCCGGTGATCGAACTGACCACGGCAGTTGTTTCCTACTCAAGGCAAGCATCCGCAATGCGAGCTATCATTATCATCCTGCAGTATAAAAGCATCACCTTTAGCTCAACATAAAGGCGCACATAGTGACCTATGCTGTCATCTCTGAAAGTATAAGAAGTAACATTTCCACGGGAAAACCCAGGAAGCTCTGTGCGTCCAATCAAAGAGATACCACTACAAACACAGATGCTGCCTGATCCATATGCATCTGTTTCATGGATGTTTGATGGCTGAAAACGAGTTCCACGTTCTCTCCAAATGAAAATGCGCCTACTATGGCTTTTGAGGATTTCTATGGCTTTTTATATCGCTTTAGAGTCTATACCTAGTTGATGATACATAGGTATGTCTAGTTTACCAATACCTCATCTGTAAAGAGAATATTCTTCCATTGATCATGCATCCAGTGGACATGAGGACAGGCTCATTTTAAATTTCACCTCCCTAGGCATGAGTGGGGCGCAAATGACTGATCGCTTCGTGTAAAGACAACGTTCATGGAACCGTTGACACACGGTTGATTTCCAAACATGGCAGGTATATGTGTTATGCGGGAGTTGCGGTTCTATTCCATCGTATGCCTAGTGAAAATTATCAGTCAATATATTCAGTACCTTGGAAGAGTACGTTCTTGGTTGTACCTCCTAGCCACTTCTATCTGACTTTATCCTGCTTATCTCTCAATAGCTCACGAACAAAATTGTTGGGTCAAATGTTGCCTGGAGAACATTGTAATAATTACGCTGTACCAGATTTTTAACCTCAATCACGGAGTGACATTTGCCACCTTGCTTTGTGAGATCTATTTTTGTGCTTTTTTCAAAAGACGTATTCCGATAGTAGGGGGACTTTTTTCCAGGAAAATATTATATTAGCCCTTTTTACTTACTAGCATATTGAAATTTCATTGAGATTGGATTATTTTTGGGAGTGTTATTATATTTTTTGTGAGTTTTCCTTTATTTTCAGTAATCTGTATATTTATCTACAACATGTTCAGTTAATTGCGTTTTTCTGTATTTATGATTTGTGATGACAATATGAAATTTCTTCAAATCATCAATGCTCATTTAAGGCTTTTCAATTGCAACAAAATCTCAAGAGTATGAAACACTCATAACATTTATTAATGTACCTTTTTATATTTTTTAAGAGTTTGACTTTTAATTCCTAACTTTTTCATACAAACATTTTATCATCATTTTTTCGTGGAGTTTAAATTTAAGTACGTTTTTTAACAGAGCTATTTTCTGAATTTATTATATTAAGAAATAAAAGAATGCTAAATTATATTGTACATTGTAACTCAGTTTAGAAACTTGCTCAAATTTGATTTAATAAAAACTAAAAATATAATATATCTTGCCGAATAATAATTTCTTATATGCACGTAATAAATAATAATGTAATGTTTGTAAATGATTTATGTTCAACATAACGTGCGTGATACCAACTAAGCAAGAAAAACTACCGCTACTAAATTTGAATAAATTTTTTAAGCCTATTGATAAAAATTTTTGTAATTCTGTATCATTATAGAGTATATAAATAAAAAATTAGGAAGGGGTGTTTGTAAAAGTATACCCATCTCAAATATTATGCTAATGCAATCATCTTACATCAGTTCAACGTCAGCTTATATCAGAATCATACTGAATCAGAAATGTATCCTAAAGGCTTATCGCTTGGTGCATACCCTTTATTATTTCAGATTTAAAAATGATTTAACATTGAATAATTTTAATTATCTATAGTTTTGCAAGATAATAATAAGGTGTGCAACTCTCTCAAGCAGTTAACACTGCTGCATATATAATGTGCAAATATTGGGATGCGATTATATATAAGAATTTGGATAATGATTCGTCATTTAAAAATATTTCTTTGTTATGTAAAATGAATATTTTGTGGTAATCAATATTATTTTCAATAATGTTCATCTTGCTCCATTAAAATTATTTCAAGACAACATTTCATTATTTGCATATATTGTATTATTTTATATCCAAATTTATTATTCACAATATTAACTGACTATGAGATGGGATTATTAGGCATTAAAAGAAAGAAATTATTGATGACGTCAGAGAAATTAGGACACTTCATCTTCAAACTAAGAATTCAACATTTCGGATTTTCAATTTGTATAGGGAATGCAATGTAAGTCCGTACATCTACCTTCGATGTTTGTATACATGTCATAAATTGACAGTATCTTTTGTAAATTTTCCTAAAGATAATATGAATTTATCACATGCTTTTTTCTTACCATTTCAGAAATATTTTGTTTTAACTATCAAATCAGATTTAACAATAAACAACTCCTGCCTTAAGCCATTTTGAATGTAATTTTTTAATCATGGTTTAAACGTTTTTATCTGTACCATGCCCTTAAATTTAGACACTATACTCTATTAATCAAACTGTATATAGGTTGCACTAATCAAGTCTAATGCAGACTACTTGGGTTTTGACTTTTCATTCTGTTATGAAAAAAAATGTGTTGCAGGTATTACAGATAAATCTCGATAATTTAGCAGAATGCATATTTACATAAAGAATAATATCTTATATTGAGAATAATTTTATTTGACAACGAATTGAAGACCTTGTATTGGCTGAACTTTTAATATAGAAATAGGAATACGAATATAGAAACTTTTGACACATGATAATTTGCATACTTATATAGTATGAGTTTTTGTTGTCATTAACGTCAATGTTAAGCTTGCTTCTTTTATTTTCTTCTATGATTCAAAACATGTCATTAAAAACATATGATCTTATAACTTCTTGAGCAGTAAATTTGTGAAATGTGTTCTCAATTAAAGTGTTCTTTTTTTTAAATAGAGTTTCAATATTCCCATATGATTATCCCCTATGAACCTCCAGATTGCGAGAAATTTTCCAATATAATTCTAGGTTTATGTTGATATTTATTAGAAATAAGATATTTACGAACCAAGCAACACGTAATAAAAACGCTGCAATGCACACTATGTTTCTTATGTTTAAGACAGAATACATAACTATAAAAAATTATGAACTAAAAAAAGCCATTATCATTGATGTGTCTTTTAAGTTAATTAAAAATTCATGTCTGGTACTAATGAGAAGGTCTTTCAAAAATGCCTTTTCCAAGATTCCTAGTCGATAAATTTTAGTTTGCATTAATTTAAAATTCACTTGTTAATTTAATATTTTTTTCTTATTGCGTATTCATAAGTAAGCATCAAGAAGCAAAAAAGTCATTTGAGAAACAAATTTCTGGAATAATATTCTTCTTTTAATGATAGCACATCATTCAACAATTTTATTTCTCAAAAACTAAAATTATTTTTTTTAACTTTTGAATATACGACAAAGGCCAATTTATTTTTGCTTTGAATAAATAACATTAATAGAGCAACACTTCTTTCTTAGTAATGAAAAAATAAGCTTTTTACATTCTTATCACTCTTATAAACAGGATTTTATTTCTTCTGAAAAAAATTACTGATATACTACTTATTTCATATCGCAAGAAGAAAATAAAATGAAAGAACACGTTTTATCTTTTAGGCGAGTCACATACAGTAAAAATAAAATGTCTGAAAAAATAAGCAGAATCACATAAACACTTACTTATTTTGTTTATTCAATTTTTCTTATTTGCATTTCTACCTCAAAAAGAAACTTCATTTAAATTCTGAAAGCATATTCTAAATTGAAGTATTATTTGCAAAGAAATTTTACTCATTAGTAAAATTATTGTATTAATTATGAATTCATAATAATTCTGATATATTACAACCAAATATAAATTAGTAGATTTAAATATAATCGATATATTTTATGTCTTTCATAACCTACAATATCAAAATATATCTCAATTTAAATGTAAAGCTTAAAAAATTATTTTCGAAGGAATTAGAATTTTTGAGAAAAAAATGAAATTACAAGCAAAATATTTGTAACGTTTTAAAAAAATAATATCTATTAATAAAAAACTCTGGAGATGTTGAAATTCACTGGTTAAGTAAACTGAATATGTTTTAAAACATTAAATAAAAATAGAATAAAACATAATAGAAACATTTTGATATTTCATCAATTTAGTTTTATGATTCATAGCTATGTAGGATTAAAAATCATAAAATTGTATTTTTTTCATAAAACGATAAAACATTTTATTGAAGTTTATTTAATAAAAGCAAAAATGCATACTACTAATATGTAATCAAAATTTCATGGATAATGTATCATGTTCTTAAATTAGCTGTAGAATATCTTTTGATACGAACAAATTTAAAATCATTGAAAAAATCATGATTATTTGATTATAAATGTTCTATACTCAGATCAAGAATTAAGCCTATGCGAATCATTTGGATTAAACGAAGAATAATCACCATTGACTTCTCTAATTTCGTATGCAGATTTAAGTTTTTCTGAGACAATTACCATTTATTTATTACTTGATATATATATTGTTTATTTATCAATTCCGTTATATATATATATTCCATCTCGTGAAATATATCATAAAAATTAAATTTTAAATTAAAGATAATATTTTTGGATTACAAAATTATATTGAAAATAATTTAAGTTTTTCTTAAAATACTTTATGTTTTGTTTTCCTTATAATTTTTATATAAGTTTATCTTATTCATTGTTCACCCGATTTTAATTAGAAAAAAAGAAATATTGAAATTTGTTGGCAGTAATATTAACAATTCCTTTTTATAATTCTACAATTCCTCTTAATTTATTTATTTTTATTATAATTTTTTGAATTTTTGTATATATTTGGGGAATCAATATGCATGGCGAAATCAACATAATGATCTGATATCTAAAATATGCTATTATTATAATTTACGTTTCAATTATAATTATATATAAAATAATTTTTTTCTTACTTAAGGAGTTACATCTCTTAAGCTGCCAAGTTTAAATTTGTTATTTTAAAGGAGGGAAAAAAATAAGGCTATGAAGAAAATATTAAAAAGGTACTCTATAATTATTAATTAATGCATTTGATGGAATGTGGATGAGAAATTTCAGGCAAATGTCGCTCGTTAATATAAATTAAAGAGATTATTAAACTAAGTAACTAAACTTAAAATAACCTAGAACAAATAAAACTTAAGATTTATACTTATTTCTTTTAGTGAAACTTCCATATCATTCTTTTGAGTAAAATATATATATTAAAGTTCGTTTTTTATTAAATTACTTAAGATTCATACCTATTTCTTTTAGTCAAACTTCCATTTCATTCTTTGGAGCAAAATATATATACTATTAAAATTGAGTTAATATTAATTATTTTCATATATATTAAAAAGTTATTTCTTTTTTCTTGTTAGGTACTCGAACTCATATTGTCATACTCTCTTAGAACATCTACTTCACAGAAAAAGTAATCTGATTAACTTATTATTTATTTATTATTTGTTACTAATCAACTATTTAAGCCTTAACTCGTAGCTGCATATTTTTTTTTATCTGAGATATTAAAGAAAGATAAAATTCTGGCACTGAAAATTAAACTTGATTAAATTCATACAAATTAAAATATTAATTTTAAATTATATTTAATTTAAAATTGTGCTTTAGGTACGAGAAGTCATCTCTTGTACTTGAAGTACAATTTTAAATTAATATATTATTAAGGAAATAAATTTTAATCTTGTTCAAGGTAAAAAAAAAATATTATGAATATCTATAAGAATTGTAATTCAATAAATTATTTATGTTCTTATAAAAGCATTGAATATTTTTAATATATTTCTTTATTTTTCATTGTTATTTTGTGTCTATTTTTTCTTTTTTTCTGTTGAAAAAATTTTATTCTTGTAGATAATTGATTGTGATTTTGAATGTATGGGATATTCCAGTTTTATAAAATATGAAATAAATATTTTTCTGGTATTTTAGAGATAAGGTACATATTTTTAATAATTATAATGTGCAAATAAGGGCCCTAATTTATTTTGAATGTTTTCTATATTATGCCTTATTGCATAAAAATTATCGATATTATGAAAAATAATTGAATAAGTTCTTATGCTATTAATGAAGTTTACTTCACTAAAATATGTTATTTAAAATTTATACATGTATTTTTAAAATTGCGTGTGCATTTTTGATGATGATTCAACATAAATTTTGAAAAAATATTTAAGTTTTTCATTTTAAATTCGTTAATCATTGATATTAAAATTAGGTGTGGGTTTCCACTGATAATTTGACAGCATTACTGAAATAATAATTGGTTTTTTCATTTTACATTCACTATCATGTTAATAAAGATAGATAAAAAAATACATAATTCACTATATTGTATATATCTTTATACATACCTGTTTCTGGATTCAGTGATGTAAATTTATTTAAGTATACCTATGCTTATTAATTTTAATATTGATGTTTCTATATTTGAAATAAATCTTTCAGATTTTAATGCAGTTTCCAAACTAATTACTTCAATATTTCAAATATTTGAAACACTAAATGAAACTCAATGTTTATAATTATTTATTTAAATTATTTTTATATTTTGAATAAATTAATTATTTGAATTATTAAATTTTTATTCTAAAATAAATTATTTATTTAAATTATTAATTTGTATTTTCATTATGTCTTTTTGAATGTCAAATATACATGATATTTCATGAAAAAATTTCATTTTTCAGGTACTCAAATATATTGATTTAAAAATGGGATTTCATTAAGTATTGCAAAAACAATAATTTAAAATTTTTGAAGTTGTTATTACTTCTGCAATATATTTTTTAAATATATTTATTTAAAGTATTATGAATATTCATTGCAGAATATTTGAAAATTATAAACAAGATAAAATAAAATGAAAGCAACGCATCTCACACGAATATCAGCTTAAAACTCTACTTCTGTTTATGGCATTATGATTATTCATTACAATGCAACAATAATAGAGATGCAACTTTTCTCAAATACATTCTATGAGTCAAGTACATTACTCTTAATTCTAATTGAAATTTTTTATCTTTAAAATTTAATATAAACTTGTATTGATAACTTTTTTTAAATTGGTGTGAGAACAAGCATTTTATTTGTCAAGAAAATAATAGACTAAAATATATTCATAGTTATTTCTTGCCTTTTTTTAGCGGATTAATATTTTTATTATTTCACCCTATATCAGTATTTTCGGCGTTGAGTTATCGGTATTTCTTAAAATTTCGTATTTAAAAACTTAGCAAAAAATGTTACACTGAAAAGAGAGCATTTTCCCCAAAGATATTTTGCCATTCTATGCATAACACACGTAAGACAATAATATAAAATAATTTCATTAATATTCCTTAAAACTCTAAGCATCTCTAGTAGTGTTAATGTTTCGTATCTTAAGAAAACTGAGAATTTTAATTTCATTTGATTTATTTCTTAAACTTCTAAATGAAAGTATATTTCATATATGATTCTATATGATACTATAAGAAAATATGATTCAGTTTTTCTCGCTCTGTCACAATATGTACATAATTTAGTTATATTTTATATTCATTCGTTTGGACTGAATAAAAAAAAAAATTTCAAATCTTTTTTCAAAAAAAAAAAAAAAAAAAATCAAAGAAATGAGACTCTCTTTTAATTTAAAAGACAAAAGAAAAACCTCTAACTCAAGAAAAATCAAATTATAATATATATTGTTTATATCAAAGTATAATATGATATTGTGTATTTGTAAAATATTAAATTTAATTTTTTATATATAATATTATAAAATATAACATTTCGTTATTAATTATTTAATGTAACTTTGGAAATATATATTTTTCTTAACGTATTAAGAAACATTCAGAAGTTTCCAAATGATGGCAGCACGAGCTAATAGTTTGTTGCAGAAAAATAATTTGCAACAGTTAATTTTAATTTTATAGAAGGTATTGCCATCTACTGGAACTATAACTAGTTCCAATCTCAAATTAAAAATTGTACCTTAAACCAATTTCATAAAAAAAAATTAGCAAGAAAAGAGTTGTTTTATTTTTCTAAAAAACTATACATGTTGAAAAAATTTAAGAAAAATGTCAAACTAATTATATTTTAACAGACTTTGCATTATTACTTTAAAATACGTCTATGCATTATTACAAAAAATACTTTAAAATACGTTTTGTTTCATTAATTGCGTATTGTATCTCATTAAAATTTATTCTCAACATAATACATATTTACAATATTCTTAATAAAAACATTATAACAAAATACTGTTCAAAATTTTTAAACATGTTATTTGTATATTTAAATGTATATTTCTAAAACACCTTTTATCATATTTGATGTTAATGAATCATTTGAATAAATCTTAACAGTGTATTTCTGTATATTTTGGATGCTAATTTACAGTTTTTAATAACTCATTCATTTGGTTTTTAGAGAAGGAACAATTTGGAATGTTTAATGTTAATTTACATTATATAGAAATAAAAAATTATAAAATATGATATCCAAAATTATTTATCACTTTGATAGAATAGATCATTTTTAGTTTATTGTAAGCATATTTACTGCTTTGTTTATTACAAAAGAATTAATTATTTGAATTAATTCTTATTGTTACATTTTATGCGAAACTTCTTATCCTTAACTTAATTATATATTTTAATTCTTCCAAAAAATTAAATGTCATAGTTTTTTTCATATTAAATCTAATTTTTACCAAGTTAATTTAAATTTCATTTAATTCTAGAATTTTTACCATAAAATTACTTGATATCGTTATTATTAGGCTATATATGAAACTTGATTATACTTAAATTTCTATAAATACTTAAATTTCTATGTTTTTATTTCTCAACAGATGGCAGCATCTCATATCATATTATAAACATGTAATCATCCAAAACTAAATAGACAAAAGGAAACTAGATTAAAAAATTTTATTTTAGCAAGACTAAGCAAATTGATGAGTATTTTAAAATCTCAAAATTCGAAATGCACAATTTGATAATCAAATGTCAGGCAAATTTTAATTTTCCTAATTTGATTTAATTTTATGATTAAAAGGATCAACATCTTATTAAAATATTTTTAAAATATATAGCAGTAATTTTAAAATATATTGATTGAGTATAAATAAGATTTTGATTTTCCATCAAAGCAATTAAAAACTAATTTGTTTTTTTCTTTTCGTTGTAAAACAAATAATTTTGATGAATGGCATTCTTATGTTATAAAAATTTCTCACATTGAATATACTAGAATTTGATACAATTCACGTGATATAAAATATTTTATTGAAACATTACTTTAATAAAATGCTAATACGAAATATTTTATATATGTAAAATTAATGGGAAACTGTTTCAAGCCATATGAAATAGAGGCATATTTTTTCCCTCTATTATATCTAAACTGATATTTATCAAGTGTTAAAATACACAAATAATTTTTCCGTGTATTAGTATTGTGTTTAAGAAAGATGAATAAGCTTTGATAAAAATAAAAATATTTTATTCTGTGTTTATTTGGATAAATTGATTCAGAGAATAACCGGTGGTTTCATTTTCTTGTTCATTTCTAATTTTGCAATCGTTTCCATATACATAGTATTGACTTTTTAAATATTATAATTAATATTATTATACAAACATTATAGTTCTCTCACGCTAATTAGAAAGCCATGCATACATATAATATTCTTAATAAGGTTTTTAAAAAACCATAAAAATAATAATTATACATTTTAAAATTTAAGGATTCAAAATCTATTTATAGATATAAATGTATAACTGGTCATTGTAAATATTTTGAATGATGAGGAACCGGAAGTGAGGATTTGGGTAAGAAATTCTTTATTGGTGATCTAATTGCATTATTTTGAGATCAGAAACAGAGACATTTGAAAAGTTTGGAAAATAATTAATCCTGCATCTGATGACAGAAATAATTCTGGAAACCATTCTCAGATTCATGTTAACTTTTGTTTGTTTGAAAAGAAGAAATTGTTGATTTAAAGGACATTTTATTTTCATTAATTTAATCAGAACGTGATGGATAGTCTTCTTCGAAAAGATGGCTTGAATTGAATCATTATATAAGCGGTCACCTAAAAAAATGTAATTGAAAAAAATATCTTTTTGTGGCAAATATTATCAAATTCAAAATTATAATGTACTTCCGAATCATTTCAACTACAACTCTATATTTCCACAAGTTTGAAATTGTAGAGTCCAGGATTACACTGTCTTACTAACTCTATACATTTTGTAATTATCTAGTAGTTACACACTTATTTTTGATCGGAGGTTGATTTTATGAGGTCAAATTATGTTTTACATATCATTTTTTCAGGTGGTATCCTACTTAAGACTGTAATTTTTAATATAAAATCGCAGTTTACATAATTTTTCATGAAAAAAGCAAAGACGAAACCTTGTACACTTCAATTTAGTTTTTAATATTTGACACTATCTTTCACTTTGACCATTTTCTTGATGGATATATTAGACCAGTGTACAATGTATCTTTACAATTTTTTTTCAGAAATTTTATGACTTTTGAACGATATATTAAAATATAAATAATAAAAATCACTTGTATACCATGATGACAAAGCATTTAGATAGTGAAAAATTCACAAAATACATTTATATATATATATATTTCTTACGCATATTTCTGGACAATTTATTAAATTCTCTCTTTTTGCAAGAAAACAAAAGTTTCATAAATGCTGCTGAGTATTTTATATGAATTGTTTCTATTTTTTTGCTTAAGTTTTACAAATCTTAAATTGAGGCTCCTTAAGAACTTTCTATTACTTCGCAGGAATCCGTGAAATATTTCCCTAAGTTCTCAATAACACAGTCTATGATTTTAACAAGAGTAGTTAAGAGCTTTTATTTCAAATATACCAACATGAAGTGAAAGTGATTCTTGAAGTAAAGCTGGATAAAGTCTCTAGGGAATAAGTGATAAGAAGACCTCTAAATAAAACGTCATCTACAATTGTTTTCTTCTGATTACGAACCACTCAATTCATAACATTTTACTCTAGATTACAAAGTTTGTCACCTTAGCAAACTTCGTTTTTGATATCATTAGCTGGTATTTGTATAAAAATGTCTTATTGCATTTTCTTGGAATAAGAATTGAACAGCAATTATGTATATTTCCTAATTTGATGAAAAAGTTTGATTTTGAGGAAAATTAGTCAGCCTTATGATTTTCTTTCTGAAATTTTATGATTGAAATTCAAGAAAACAAATGATAAAAAGACAAATTTTTGCTTGTAGATCAAACTGATAATTTCATTTCTGGATATAGATGTATTATCATTGTTCTTTTGAATACAATTAATTTAAATTTTCTGCTAACAAAATAATCATGGATTTTTTTACATTGCTAATGAACTTCTATTCCCTTCCTATGTAACTGGATATCACTTCGTCCAGCACGTAGCTGTTAATGGTCTTTAAAGTTTAATGATTTGATCTTGCTTTAAAGAAAAGAAAATTCTTTTTGAGCAATCATGCATGATGTGGGAAAGAATATTGGATAATTCATTTTAGACAGCATTAACTGTTAATGTGACTGATAAATTAAAGTTAAATGGAATTAAAAATTACCAGAAATTTCGCTTTTT
>JAPDSC010103303.1:0-10492 GCA_026290005.1 Latrodectus geometricus
TTTGGTAATATATTTATTTTAAAATGGGGCATGTGCATTGTAGTTATAATTTAACTTTGATATGTTTAAAGATAAATGAGACTTAATTTAATTATTCTTTATGTTAACCAACAGTCATTGATGTTCAATATGCTTTTAAAAAAGCCTAAAAAATTCCATCGGGATATTACGCAATACCAAATGTCTAGAGGGATTTTATAGTAAATCAAATATGTTGTTTTTTGTTTTAGACATTTCCATTTTTTACTTAATTCCTCAGATATGAGTCTTATTGAATATATCTTGGACAGAGTTCCGAATGTCATTCGAAAAAATCTTAACCACTTTAAAATCATATGTTTTGTAAATTATCCTGTCAAATATATAGTTTGAAATAAGTTCAGATGAGCCTTGTACTAAGTTCTAGAAATGAGATTTTAAATATGTATTCAAGCATGATTTTTGAATAAAAAATATATTGTGACAACATTCCATTTAAACAATCATATGGAAAATAATATAAAAGTTCAGTTTTTTGTTACAGGATTTTGAATACCCTAGAGTGGAAGTTCAATAAAATGCTTTATCTCATATTTTATGCCTCTTTATAAAATTTTAAATCTGTTGAATGCTTCAAATCATATTTTTCTCGTGTAAAAATATAAAAAAGATTTAAAAGTCTTCTATACATTTTTACGTTCTTTTGAATTATCAAAATTGTCTTCAATAAATATTTTGTGGTTTCACTCTCTGATTTAATTTCTCCTATTTATGAGAAATAAAATTCTCAGATTTGTTTGTAAAATAATTTTTAACAAACAAATCTGAGAAAAAAATATGAATTTCCTTTATTCATTTTAATGAGCATTATATCAAAAATATGTAATCTCGATCATTTTAAGAATGAAAATATTAATTCAAATATGATTTATATTCAATATTATAAAATAAATTTCTGCTAAAATCTATATGGTCTCAGATTAAAATTAGGAATTAAGTTCGCTTACCTAAACACTATGAATAATTTAAATGCCATAAAAAGTTATATAATAAAAATTCTTTTATAGGAAATACTTTTAATATATTATTAATTTAATATTGTTTGTTTGTTTTAGTTAATTATGAATACAGAAATGAATGAGTTAAGAAAAAGAGCTTGCGTATGTAGTCAGGTGTAATGCTTTCCAATGTTTCATTTTCAAAGAAAATATAAATAATCTAGAATTTATTTCTGTATACGAAATAATATCACTTTTTTGTAACCCTGAATCATTTTTTGTCACATAATTTGTAGAAAAATAAACGTTATTAGACCAACTTCATGGAATTTCAATTAACATTTTTTATTATTATTAAAGCTCAGTTTAAATGAAATTTCAAACATTTATTTATCTTTTGTAACTTCATACTTTCTTTCAGATTGAGCAAAAATGAATTGCATTTGGAAGTATATTGTTTACATGAATGTACAAATGTTTATTTTAACACATGAAAATATAAATTTCTAACAACATTCACAATTTGTTTGATTTCAAATGAATTTGATTATGATGCAACATAATGGTGAAATAATTATCGTTGTAATCTCTGTTAAATATAGAATATTTACTAAAATATTTTAAAGGGAACTGAAAGAGTAATGCCAATCACTCTATCTTTTACAAGATCTTATGACTTGATATAATATTGTATTGATTTTACTGTTAATCACAATCTGCTTCTGTATTTAAACAAAATTTATTTATTATTATTTTTTTTGCATCCTTTACTACATTTAACTGTATTAAATATGAATTATGAATTTATTGCTATAGAAAGAATTATTAATTAAAATTTATATTTAATTTAAAATCTTATTAAATAATATAACACATGTTTGAGATAATAATATTATTCACAATTCCAAAAACATTATTTTTTTCATGGGATTCAAATATAAAATATTGGTAATTAGTGAAACTATTTTGTTAATTATGCTTAAATTAACAGTAACTACTTTGTTAATTTGGTGAGGATTTTAGAAGATACTAAAAATTAAAAAAATATATTAACTAAAATTATAATGAGTAATTAAAATGCTCTTATATCATAATATAAATAAAATATATACATATAATATTTTCAAACACCAGATAAAAAAGCAATAGGTGTAAGCATTTCAGTTTAAAATTTCATTATTCGGAAAAACTTAAAATGCATTATTTATTTCAATTAATTAGTTTCGTTTCCATTTTAATTAAATGAAACTATTATGTACCTGTACCAAAGGTAGACAAAACTTTTAGGATTGAAAGATAATCACACTGGTGCCTGTAAGCTTAAGAAAATTTTTTGTATGCAAGTTATTTTATTGATTTTGGAGCAAAATTAGAAAATCCCGAGAAAGTGGAAAAATTCTGCTCTTTTAAAAATTAAAGAATACATTATTATATTAAGGATAAAATTTTTACTCCAATATTATTAAAGATTTCAATAAATTTTTGAAGATGGCAGAAGAAATATAACTGTAATATTTATATATAAAATCAAAAGTTTTTAAATTATTTCTAAACAAATGTAAGACAAAATCCCATTCAGTTCAAATCATTTAGTATAATTATTTTGAAAAGTTAATGATGTTTACCGTATAGTTATTTGAAAATAACTATAAGGTAAACATCAATAAAACCAAAAACTAAATATGTATGGAATTCATCAACAACAGATTCTTCCATATAGAAAATCTATAATCAAAAGTAATTAAATTGATAAAAAGCAAAATGGTTTTTCGTAAAATTCCAATCTAAAATTACTTTAAAAATAAGTTTTTCTTAGAATTTTGTCAAAATAAATTTTTTTCTTAAATTTTAGAAAATTTTAATTTAGATAAACATATGAAAATGAATGAAATTTAATTTTTTTTAGTAAATCTGCTGGTTAAATTTTGGAAAGCTAGAATGGCGTTACATATTTTCTAATGCTAACACTCAGTTAACTGATTGGAATATATCCCATTATTGAATTTTTATTAAAATGAGGAACTGAATGTAAGCGATATGTTTAAAGGACTTTTCGCATACAAAAGATAAATTTCTTTTGTTGAAATCCGAATGAAAAGTTATTGAATATTTCCGAAATTAATCCTTTCTGAATTAATATTGTGTTTACGATAGCGCATAGGCTCTTTCAAATATAAAAATTATTATTAAAAGCATTTTTCGATTTGGGAATATTATGAAAAGAATTCTGTGTTACATGATTGAAATTTTTGAAAGAAAATAAGAGATAATGCCCTAATCTAAATTCAATTTGCTGCGATAAAACATTCTGTGAAGATAAAATAGTTTTAGTCTAGTGTATTATATAGATATATTTTAAAATTATTCATAAATTTGAATTTTTATTCGTACTTTGTGTGTGCTTTTAATTTAAAACAAAAATAATAAATCTGTTAACACATTTGTGGAAAACACACATTTCGTTTCATATTATTAATATTTTGGTATTACCGAAAATGAAACCAAAGGTTAAAAAATATGAAAAATAACTTTTTTAATTCTATTTTTTACTATATAATGAAAAATAACAGAAATCTCAATCATGTTTCACAAGGAATGTAAGGACCTTAAAATCTGTATTGGAAATTGAAAGAAAAATTGATTTATACGAAGGTAAATTAATTAATTTAAGGAGATTTTTGAAGCAGTAACAATCCTTTTATTATTTAATTAATTTAATCAAATCAAATAATTATATTTTAAGCAATTTTTTTAAATATTTGCATTGAAAATTCAATCCACAAATAAAGTTTAAATAAAACTAATTTTTATATTCATTTTCTCACTCTTTGTTCATATAAATAAGTATGACTACTTAATTTTCTATTCCGATAAAATAATATTATAAATACAACGTAGAGATTTTTGCCTATAAATTTCTTATTTCTAGAGTACAAAGTATATGCTTTAACCATTAAAAAATAAAAGCAAAATAAATTATGAGATTCCAAACAAAGATTATTTTGATTTTGACATAATTCTTTTTGATTAATTATTTATCAAATTTATATTCAGAAATAAGCATTATATATAAATATGCTTATTTCTGAATAACAATATTTTATCAAAAACATGATTTTATTTGCAAATTATATTAGTAGATTTTCAAGGAAATATAGAGTTTTGCAATTTAAATAATTTGAAATTCTTAATTGAAATGTGTATTAAATTGCTCTTTATATACCGTGCAATACTAATGAATTTCATGTGATTTTTCATTATAAAAATTATTAATATAATTTTTCCGAAATGATAATAAAATAAAAAAAAATTAAAAAGATTCTTCAAAGCAAGAGAGTTAAAGAAAATACGAATAAAAAGAAAGCACTAAGCCCATCATCTTCAATGTCATATTTGCTTTGAAAAATGGAAACATCCTGCGAGTGCTTATAAAATTAGAGACTTTGGAAAAAGATTTTGCATTATTTAATGCATTAAAAATCTCTTCCAAAGTTTAAATAAGCCCTTTTTGATGGATGACATTTTAAATCATTCTTAAGAAAGATTGTAATATGCTTATTACTTATTTCCCATTTTCTAGGTAAACTTTAGCTTATGCGAATATAGTATATTTTAAAAGTTAATATTACAATTTATTTGCCTATTTATTTTCCCAAGCCAACCACATACTTACTCTTGAGTTTTTTGCTGAGTTGAGAATGCGTTTATCTTATAAAAAAATTAAGGCAACATATAAATCATCTTGAATTTGTAACAAATCTTAACTTAACGACTTAGCTTACAACTTTAATGATATGCATTGGAAATTAATGCATTGTGTAAAACATTACGAAATAATTTATCAGTAATTTATTATAGTAAGTTTTATTAGTATATTCAGTTTTAGAATTATTAAACAGATGTGGACCTCAGATGTGGATGTCTAAACAGATGTGGACCTTTTAAAAATGAGTAAAACCTTAATAAAAGTTCTTAGTAAAAATAAAAACAGTTTATATTTTGGAATTCACAAAGGATTTTAAAATTTTTCTTTCTAAACTTAAATTTAAATTTCAAATGATCTCGTAGATTTATTTTTTAAACATAATAGAGTTGTTAATAAAGTCTTAATTTTGTTTTATAATATTTTCATATGATTCGGTCTAATTTGTTTTACAAATTTTAGTTTTTAGATGAAAATTAGTTTTTTCCCCAATTAGTTTGCCTAGAAACTAACCTGTTTGGTAATACTTTCAAAAAATTCTTTGTTTTTTTTTTTAAGAATCTAATTTAAGAGATTATTTAGAAGTCATTATTTAGCACCTCCTAACATATTACTGAAACAGTGTAGATCTGACACATACTAATTTATTTTTCATAATATAAAATGCTGGTACAGACTAAATGAAATAATAAATTACAAATAAAAATTATTTTACGGGTTCAGAAACTTTTAATTACAATCCTTAAATTTTATATATTAAAAGCTTTTTTTTTTTTTTTTTGAAATTCTATTGATAGTTATTTGCCTGTTAATATTTGTGTGAAGTTCTAATTTTGTATCTAATATGTTTCATGTTAATTTTGAATCATGAATTATGTGATTTTCTTTTGTGATGTTACCATAACATATATTCAGTATTTCGAATAAAAGTTTATTAATATAGGATTTTCAAATCACTTGCATTTTACTATTATTGAAGCGCTCGTCAAACATAATGCTCAATTGGAACATTTTCAATATTTACTAAAAATGGTGAGGATGGCATTTTCATAATATTTTATTCTTACGAAAATCGAAAAATATGCTTTTTTTTATTATTATTTTAAAGTTTTCAAGTGCACCATATGAAGATATATAAATTTTGTGTCATTTTGCACTGTTTAGGTTTTCAAAGACTGATATAATTCTTATTTAGCAACTGCTTTTCTTAATGGATTTTTTTCCAAATCTCTTAAAGAGTCAAGAATTTTTCAATGCACAAATTATTTCCCAATAAATGGTAGCACAAGATATTTAAATGACCAGTATCTTATACAAAGAGTACAAAATCTTTCAATCAGTTCTCTTCATTAAACTTGTAAATATTTTTCTTAGATACAAATAATTATTTAACCGACTCAGCGTCCGCGACGTATCTGTTACGTCGCAATAAACTGGTCGAAAAGCGGCTCATGACGGCAGGGATACGTCGAAATATTCCTGCTCGAAAGCGGCCTGCGACGGCAGAGATACGTCGCAGAGTTTTCACTGAAAGCGGCCGCGACGAATATTTTCACATAGCAGAAACCACTTATTTTTGCTTTCCCCCTAATCGGTGGTTTGATTGATTGACCTTAATCACTCAAACCACACTCCTTGGAGACTTTTCCTTGAAAACTAAAACTCAGCCTGAGTTTTACGCCAAATATCTAAAATACTGATTATTTTTTCGCCAAGATTCAACTTTAAAATTTTATAATCTATAAATTTGTTGCTTTAGAAATAAAATGCGAGTTTATACATTATTATTTTTAATTTTAGTTCCTAAGCTAATTGAATTAGGTGATTTTATTACACAAAAATTTTAAATCCATATGTACTTTTATGGAAATTATTTAATTTCCAGTGAAAGAGCTCATGGCTGTTATAGTAAAATCGTTGTGACGTCCATAATAAATAACATTTACCTTAATGACTAAAACTCATTTAATTTCCTTTTTTTTGTGCATTAAGAAAAAATTTACTAATAAGTTTACTCTCTGCATATTGATTTTTATTTCGTTATTTTTTTAATTTCCTTTTACATACACTTCAAATGTTGATAATAAAACAGAAGTATCATCTTAAGGCAATAGTATAACATGATTGTCTCATAAGTGTGTAGCCACGAATATTATACATGTGTTATTTCTTTTTAATGAAACATTATATTGAAAAAAAAATAGCAGCACTATTTACTGTTACACCATATAACAAGGCTGTCCAAGACGTCGACCGCGGTCGACTGGTAGACCACGAAGACATTTTAAGTAGTCCACGCGACCATCCCGATAATGACCTCGGATATTAACAATTTAATTTATAACTTATTATTAATTTATGACATAGAATCAATGAATTATTTAAAATAAAAATTTACTACAGTCTACGCTTTAAAACCCAAAATAAACGTTGCAAAGATTTACGATTTGAAGATTTATGATTAAAGGTTTACGATATAAAACATAAAACGGACATGATGAGCGCGATTAAAACATTCAAAGAAACTATGGAAAGGTATGTATCTCAATTAAGAAAACATGAATTGAGAAACTTTAAAAACATGGAGGAAGAGTGCATCCATAATCCAAACCGAGACTTCGAAGATTTCACTTAATACTAACTTGTTTTGTTTGAAGAATTTGAAAGAAGATTCGCCGACTTAACTAGGTTGAAAGAAATACTCAATTTTTTGATATTTCCATTTAATAAAAATGTCAACATGGATGGAGTATCTGAAAAAATAGGACATTTAATAGATATCACATCAGTCACGGTCGAGGAAGAAATTATTAAATTAAGATGCGATATATATCTTAAATCCAAAGCATATTTAGCGATACTGATTTTTGGAAATTAATTTCTGAGGAAACGTTTCCAAATATTTACAAATTGATTTTGTATTTGAAATCATACTTTGGATCGAGGTATCTTTGCGAATCTGCTTTTTCAACCATGAATAAAAAACAAACATTGGCGCATTTAACAGATGAACATTTAATTTCGTGTTTATGGATTGCAATAATAATAAGCTCATACCAGCCACAATATGCTAAACTTGTCGCAGATATACAGTGCCACATTTCAACTAAACGAAGTGAATAGGATGGTCACTATTTGATATATGAATACTTTGATTATTTTCATCAGTAAATTTTTATTTAAATATTGATAGTAAGTTTTATTTTATTTTATTTATTTATTTATTTTTTTAAATTACATAATTTACTATTTTTTCTTGTTACCGAAATTAAATATGTACGTTAATTTAGCTCTGCCATTGGTAGACCGTCTTCGATTTTTTAAATGTGAAGTAGACCCCGGATCCCAAACGTTTGGCCACCCCTGCCATATAAAGTCATTATTTTAATATATAAATATTAAAAAGATACTATTTCTTAAAAATTTTACGATATTAGAAATTTTCTCGATTAAAAAATAAACTACAATATTTCTGATATTAGATTTGTTCTGCTGTGAAAATCATTTTATTCTATATATTTTTTTATATGCATACATGTAATAATTTTTCTAGATGATGTAACGAAAATATTTAATAAAATAATATTCCTTACTAGAAACTTATTTTAGATTTAAAACAAAATAGGTTTATGAGGAATATAAATAATCAAATTTTTAAACAGTAAACTGTTCTGAAGCAAAATAACGGAATTTTATCTTATATTTAAAGATGAGCTAAACTTTTTAAAGCAGAAAATATTTTTAGCTCTTTTATTTTAGAATGCGTGTGAAATGGAATGATCCTATTGAAATAATGTATAAGTGAATCGAAATCATATTAATGCTACAATTTAAGCAATTAAATTTTGAACCTACAGAAAATAATTATTTTATTACAAAATTTATTTTTAAAATAAGCAAATTATTAATACGATAGTTTTGCAAATGATTATCTTTTAACGCGATCCATATTAGGTATAAAAGAAATTTTTAAATATAATAATCTTAACCAGAGAATTTCTTGTTGTAAAATGTGGTTATATATTTACTTTACTCTTCTTATTTGTATTAAAAACTAATTTTCATAATTTATCTTTTAAACATAAAATGATATATTGCACATACGAGTTATTGGGTCATTAAAGTCATATTAATGAAAAATATAAATAAATTCATTTAAAATATAATTGAGATACGTTTTAGTTAGGAATGACAGTAAAATAAATCTCTAATCAATAAAAGAAAGAATAAATACACTAAGAAAATTTATATCTCTCAATCAAAATTTTAATTTTAAATTAAGATACTATAATATCTACAAAATTTTTTTAATTAAGAGACTATATAAAAAAGATATAATTTATAAATGTTTTTCATTCACGCGAGCGCATAATATTATGTTGCGAGTGCAGCAACATTTTGTATAAAAATACTTTCTTATAATGAAAGAAGAAAGAATTCATGGTATATTGTTATGTATTATTTTACGTGAATTGAAATTCAAATCTAAAATCTAATGAATCAAATCCTAAAAACAAAGCATAAAAAAGGATTTTAAAATTATATTGTATATATTTTTCTATTTAAAGAAAAGACAATTTTTTTTTTATAAAAATAAAACTGGAATATTTTTTTATGAATGACAATAAAATAAGTCTCTAAAAAATAAAAAAAATAAAAATTTGAAAAGAATATTAATAAAGTATCTTTAATTAGGAAACTTTATATAGTAGAGATATATGATAATTATATAAAGGTTTTGCATTTGTAATACAATAAAATATTACTAATGCAAGAACTTTTCATAAAAATATTTTTATAATGGAGTAATAACAGCATCTTAGCATTTTATTATACATTATATTATGTAAAATTAAATATAAGTCAATAGAAACTCGTTATAAATTTATTAGTTTTTTTCCTACAGTAATTTTGCCAAATTAACTTGTAAAGATTGTTTTGTTTTTATTTATAATTATACATAAAGGATTCTTTTGTTTTTATTTAAAATTATACATAAAGGATTCTTTTGTTTTTATTTATAGTTATACATAAAGTACAGTTCATAAACGCTAGATTAATATTTAAAAAATAACTCGAATAATGCACTTGTGAACCAAATATTCCATTTATATTGGAATAAATTAAACGTAACACTTTAAGCTTCTTATTAGTACATGCACTGATATATATTTCAATTCAGATTGACAAATGAAGTTAATTTTCATGTATTGTAGCAAGTGATATTTTATCTAAGGTTGTTCAATTACGATTAGAAAAAATTAATTTATCAAATAAATTTGGGCTTTAACGATTTTGAATAAAAAAAAATAAAAAAAAATAATTTATCTATGAAAAAAGAGCATAAGTAATATATATTTTTATTTTTGCTACAGCAAATTAAATAAATTAATAATTTTAATATATTTCTAATTCGTTTAGACTGTTGAATTATATAAACGTATAGTCTAAATCAGCCTTGCTATGTGTGCTGAAAGTATTATAATATTGAAAGAGTTTGAAAAATATTTATTTACTTGCATTAAATAATTATAATGTTTCTAATAAAAATTAGTTTGTGTTAGGAAAAATATAATGTGAGAAAATGTATTTTTACTAACATTATTTTATCTTACTGTAATAAAAATTTGAAAAGCTTCTGTGGCTCATTGAAAAAGAGAAATTTCCATTATACCGAAAATAATAAATATACAAGAAAATGTAACAAGCAACTTTCTTATTTAAATTGAGTAAGAAATCTAAAACATCATAATTTGTGGATACCGCGTTTTTCTTTGAACTTCATATTATTTACCAAGTCAACCTAAAAACA
>JAPDSC010103330.1:0-11968 GCA_026290005.1 Latrodectus geometricus
AGAAGGATTTCATATTTCAATTTTGCAGCACATATATTTCAGAGATTAAAATGTGGAAATTTTGATTAATCCTTTTGCTATGTTTATTTGGATGAAAAATTAATTTTAGGCTGAAAGTGGATGAACTTAAAGAACGTTTACGATTTTCAAGTATGATCATCTAAAGTTTCAGCTTCAACTTCAAGATTCATATCAAGCTAAAAATTCATAGATCGAACTATTTTACCAAAATTCTCAGTTTTAAAAAGATGTATCTCAGTAGAAATCCCATTTTTAGCACAGATTTAAATTTAATATTTTTCGTTACCGTGATAAATTTCTTTAAAATAAAACCCAATTAAATGAACCTTGCTTTCATTCGAAGATACAAATGCAGCTTTAAAACTTCTTTGATAAATTATTCTATAATATAGGTCACAAGTTATGAGATTTCGTATGCATAGAATTATTTTAGATTTAAATGAATGACCTTCGCAACATTTAATCTAGATTAATAACTATTTTTGCGAATGATACATACAAACAAGTAAATTTATAAATAAATAAATCACAGCAGAAATATTAAAATAAATAAAAGATGCTAAGCAATAACTAAAATTTTTATTAAGAAATTAGAATAATATATATGAATAAAATTAACTGGTTTTTAAGGTTGCAATGCAGAAAGTAATCAAATGTGCGTGACTGCTTCATATCAGAATTAAGATATCACAATGTGAAATATCTTTTAGAATAACTATCGGCATATCAAAGAAATAAAAACTTTCAAGAAAACTAATCAAGAGAATTCATAAATTACATCTCCATAATAATGTATTTTCCTAAAAACAAATTAGATATTCTAAGCCAGAAATTCTCCAGGGTTAATTGTTTCTGTTTGCTATAAGACGAGAGATTCAGCGACTTTAATTTTTTAAAAACATTGTAAAGTGTAAATAAATAGAAACTTCATTTAGTTTTACTGGTCCTCTACGTTATCATTAAAGCATGATAAATAAAACATTTTTTAAAATTTAAACTTAAAACAATGTGCGTTACGATGATTTCAAATTAAAAAAATTCTAATCTTTATTCGCGAACTATATAAATTGAAAAAAAGTTCTGGTAACAAGAAGTAAAATGAAAAAAGAATATTTTTTCTTTGTGTAAGCTAATTAGGGATTTTATAGCTTTATAAAGAAAATAAATTAGCTATAACAAAGTACTTGAATTAAATACAATTTTTTTTAATTATTCAAAATTTCTTATTGATTGAGAGATATATTATAGTGAGCTTATAAGCGCAGTGAAGATTGATTAAAATAAAAAAAAAATAAAAAAAAAAAAAAAAACTTTGAAACAAATGAAAAATAATAAACACGTGAAAATAATTTTTTGCACTTAATATATCAACATTTTTTATTTATGCATACTATCAATTTTTAATCGCTAAGAAAAGACAAGTTGTTTTGTCTTAAATAGTAAATCCACAAATATTCTCGATTTTATTTAAGAACTTCCTGATTTACATATTTGAAAAAACTAAAATAATATACGAAATTTTCATTAGATTTTTTTTAAATCGATCTTTAATTTTGTATGGCAAACTATTGGATAACCATTAAATATTTAAAGATAATGGCACATTTTGTAAAGTCTTTAATGCGAAAGTCCAATTTTGAAATTCAAAACACAAGAACAGAAAATGTGATAGGAATTACTCTTGTAAACTGATGACACATTTACCATTGGAATTTATTGATAAAAAACATTTTTAGAGCATTTTTTAATTATATGAGCATATATTTTTTGACTCAATGTTAATTTGTCATGATATGCCTTATTGTTTATCAAATTCATTTAAAATAAATACAGGTTTTGTGCTCTACTTTCATGTAAAGGTATTAAAATCCTATGTAATTAAATGAACTAATTGTTAACCAATTTAAATAAAGACACATAGGCTATATATAAAAAATAAGACTTTAATTTTGATATTTATAAGGAAAAGTAAGTTGAGAATCATAATTCTATGCTGTGTAGATCTTGATCAAAATGCTACCATCAATTGGTGATCAGGCACATAGGCACCAATGACCAACCCTGCTGCCGCCCAACCTGTCTAGTGGTTAGCGTATCTGACTACAGATGGGTGGGACCTGGGTTTGAATCCTGGCATCGGGCATGGATGTACTTTCTCTCTCTCTTTCTTGTCATTGTCCTTTCTTTGTGTGTGAATTGTGTGTGTGGTTGCCTACCCTATAAACGGGTAATTATGGCATGTGTGTACTGAGGAAGTCGGACTCCACACCAAATATGGTTCAGTTGGAAAAGTGGAACAGCGCAACCCATGCTAGCACACGACAACAACAACTAACCAACCCTGCTCTGCCGACAGTGGGGAAACAATTGTCAGACTGTCAGATCTGACAGGTCTTTAATGAAATATTTGGCAAAGAGCGGCACTCTAGTTTGAAGGATGAGCTTAGGGTGGCTAACTATCCTATTTCGTAAAACTAACTGTTAAGAATGTTAAATAAAGAAATAGACAATAGGCTTGGGCCTTAGGAAAACGGAACAGAGAATCACTGGAACATGGAATGTTGGTACAATTTTGAACGAGGAAAATGTTGGAAATGGCTGATCAATTGATTGATGACATGATAAATGTGGCATAAATGATGACATGATAAATGTGGTATAAAATAGAATAAGGTTCACAATTGAGAGTAAAATTTCATTTCTTCTGTTATCTCCATTTCACAATGATTCAGTGAAGTGGGATTCTTTGATTGATAAGAAAACTACTATTTTATTGGTCTCTGTTCGGAAAGATTATAAGTTTAATTAGAATTTATTGTACATAAATATTAATTTTAATTATTAATTAGGATTCTTTTCATTTCAGACAGATAATGAATTTATTTTAGTACATTTGAAATATGTAATATATGGAATGAAGAAAAAAAAAATAATAAAGCATGATAAATAAGTAAAGCCTTTTATAATCACGCTTTTTTTTTTTTTTTTTCATTCATTCCATTTAGTTTCTTAGTCACCCATTGTCTTTCCTAGACATTAAATTTATCAAATAGAAGAAAATATTTCTGGAAGTAAACATGTTAACAGAAAAAAGTTGTGAAAATTTAACTGTAATTATTTCTTTATAGAA
The DNA here is from genome assembly GCA_026290005.1 of Latrodectus geometricus. Classification (NCBI taxonomy): domain Eukaryota; kingdom Metazoa; phylum Arthropoda; class Arachnida; order Araneae; family Theridiidae; genus Latrodectus; species Latrodectus geometricus. The sequence goes on from JAPDSC010103330.1 coordinate 3,152, forward strand.
ATTGCTATTTTAAATCTTTCATTAAATGTCTTCTTGCAAATATATGTAAAATTGAGCCATTTCAGTGAAATATGCAGAATTTATGTGCTTAATGAAATAAGTAAATAATTTTAAATATTTCGGTTTCGTGAATCTTAAAGAATATTAAACTATTTTAATTCAAAAAGAGAAAACATTGGAACTTACACGTAAACGACAGTAAGTTCAGCCGTTTTTGGCAATGAGACTATTAAATATTAATTTAGAAAGGACTATTAAACATTTTTTGGATCCAAGGTATTAAAAAAAAAAAAATTAAAAAAAAAATGTATAAAATTTAAAAATTAGCAAATAAGGCTTTTTTTTATGGAGAATATAAATTAACTACAATGAAGTAAATTAACAAAATATGAAGGATATCTTTAAATTAGGTTGGGGAAAAAGAAATCCATTATTTTTACGTGAACTTTATGTAATTTCTTTTAGATTCATTTTGTAAAAAGGTTTAAAACAGCTTTCATGTAGATTTTTAGGTCTTGCGCGTTACGACTGCTGACATGCGGTTAACTTCGATCATTTTTGATATTTTATAGACATTTTCGACGATGCTGTATCCACATGCGAGGTGCATCTCTAACATCAAAAATACTCGAACGGAATCGACGAAACAAAAATTGTACGTAACTGGTTGTTACAGTCTTATATAGGACGATAAACACCTTTCACAATTTTAGCCACCCGGCTATCTTTTTCGCCGTTACAAGAGAAAAACGAAAATGTATCGAATTATCTGTTTGTTGTCTTCCATTTCTAAAACCTTGTACTCGTAACTGAATTAATCAAACAAAAAACCGCAAGAGGATATTTTAGTGTCAAATGTCACCTTTCCAACGAGCATAAATCTGAAATTGTTTGATAGATACCTCACGAGATAGCGATCACTACAGACATCTACCGAAAAAATAATGGATTACTTTTTCCCCAAACTAAGATAAATAAAATCCCTTTTTTGGTCTGTTTGCTGAATTTCCATCCGGAGTTGAATTGAGCTTGGAATGTATGGAATGCAACTCATATCAGGATGGTCTCTGTCTGAAGACATAAGTTGTGATGATTTAAAATTTTTATGATAGTGTTTGCAATTGATTTAAATTATAATCAATGCTAATTTGGACTCACTGTAAAATTGCTTACACCATGATGAAATAAATTTAACCGATGGAACAATGTTTTGGAATTTTTCTCGATTTCAGAACGGAGGCTTGTGATTCTTTCTTTTATAAAACTGTCAATACGAAACTAAAAAATATGTAGAACCTTATTTTTTCTACATTCCCATTGTATAATTTTTTTTTTAAATGATAAATATTTTTTTTCGATTAAAAAAAAAATTGTTTATATCTTATGCGTATTTACGCTTTTCCCAATACAAAATCGTTCTGAAATATAATAACAGGAGTTCTAACTTCCGTATTTAATAACGCAATTAAAGATTATTTTCAAGTGTTCTATACTTATTCGATTTGCTTTTACATGATCCATAATAGAACTGCTATTACATGATATAAAAAAAGTTTTGGGCAATGCTAAGTAAATCGTAAATATCGTTAAAAAGTAATAATAATTTAGTTACCATCTTTAATTTCATCTTAATTAAACAATTAAAACCATTGTTATGAAAAATTCACATTTAATATAGTTTAATTTCATTATTTCAACATAAACACAAATTTGAAACACATATATTTAATTTAGCATTGTTCACATTTATATGAACAAATAAGAACATATAGTTCCTTTTGGAAGATGTTATTAATTCTCCAAAAAGAATTGCGTATTCTTTTTGGAGGATTTTATCTAATTTTTCTTATATTTTTCAGCGGACGTGAAAAAGAAAGTGTAATTGAATTATTTTTTAAGCACTTGTTTGTAAGTAAACTAGAAAAATATTTTTAATCATTTTAAGTTTCATTGTAACCCCGTCAAACACCAAATATAGCAAAATACACGAATGAAAATAAAGGAAAAAAAATTCCTTTTGAAAGAAAAAATTTATTTAAAAAAAGTTAATTTATAATGATGGATTTTATCAAAATATTAAAAACATCAATAAAATCTAAAACGTTATCTGCACCAAATGTAAATAAATACAATTTATGTAACATTAACAAAAATAAATTTTATGAAATTTTATTAAAGAGTTGATTTTTTTCACGTGATAGAACTAAATTATATTTTATAGTTTTCATTTGAGCCCAAAAGGAAATATTTACTTTTTCACTGTGATTGGTTTAAATGAATATAAGATGCTGAAAAAATACGAAAATAATATTTCAAAAAGCATATTTAACATAAAGAATAAACCTATTATGTAATAAACAAATTAATGTAACATATACATTTATTTCAATACTCATTATGTACATATATTTAAATTAAAAATTAAAGTATAGGAGTAAAGACTAATGTAATTTTATGTAATTTTATATGTTAATACTTTAAATTAATACTATATGTAATTTTACAAAGGGTTAAATAATATCTAATTTTTGTTCCATTTAATAAAATATGTATTAATGTATAGAAATCAACGTAGAAAGAAACTAAGCTATTTTGGTTTTTAAACTATCGGTAACACAAATATTTATTTAAATGAAAGAGATCGAAATAGAAAATCTTTTTTAATATTATTTCCATGCTTTTAAACGAACTAATCTTTCGATTCTTATCTGGGTGGTATTGACAGAAGATTCATAAACATTTAAAGACATGTGGAATTATAATTCATATGTAATAAATAATAATAATGGAAGTATAAATATATTTTGAAGCTTAATATTGTATCCTTATTTTGAATTTAAAGAAAAAATATACATACATAATGTTTTTTCGTTTTGTACTCTATTATATTAAATTGACCCTTCAGCAAGACGAGGTGGCCGAGTGGTTAAGGCGATGGACTGCTAATCCATTGGGCTCTGCCCGCGTGGGTTCGAATCCCATCCTCGTCGTAAGTACTGATTGTCGTCAATGAAGTCGTCGTTAGTACTTTTATAATTTTTTTGATTATAAAGTACACATTGAGTACTTTTTTGATTCATAGACAAAATCAAAATCTGTACGACAAGAAAAATGAAAAATCAAACTTTTACTATTTTTTTTTGTTTTACATAGAATATAACCAACAAAAATCATTTATGTTTGCAACGTTATAACATCGTCATATATTTGTCATCATATGATTTTTTATTTATGTGAAAATAAGAAATGATTGTTCATAAATACAAAACAGCTATTTTTTTTATTTCTGTAAATATTTCCTTTATTTTAATGAATTAAGATAAACTCATTTTACTTGAGTAAATTCATTTTACTCTACAAAAACTGAAATACAAAAAAAGAAAAAAAAAGAGAGGTAACTCTAGAAGATAGCAAATGAATCAAAGAATAAATATATAAATTTTAAAATATGGAAATTTATTTCAATAATTTAATATTATTTAATTACATAAAAATAATTTATTAATAAATACGGATTTATTAAAAATATTTTTTAGGAAATCCCCATTTATTATTTTTATTTGAATTGTTATATGCAGAAAATGATTAGTCTATTTATTTAATTTTATTTTTAATAAAATAACACATTTTTAGTTATTTATATATTTTTTATTTTAATAAAATGACACTTTGTTAAATTTCCTTAAAGGTAAAACTAAAATAGTATTTGGTTTTAAGCATTTTGTAGAAAAAATTATAGACGAGTAATTTTTTTTATAAATATATTATTAAATTCAACTATGATAGATGTAATGAATCATCAGTTTTCTGTAATATGAATATGTAAAAGTTCTGCAATTATTTTGTAAAATTGAAAATTATAAGGAATTAAAAATAATTTATTTATCAAAAGATATCTATTAATGATAAATTAAGATCATTAGCAATCATAAATAATTAAGAATTTCAATTTTCAAAATTTTGTATAAATTCTTTAATATGTCTGAAATTTAAAAACAAAATTGTAAGTTGTTTTAAACAATTTGCATAGTTAATCCCATCAATTAATTTTTTTCCAACAAAATATTTGTGAAGATACTAAAACTTTATCTCTAAATTATTTTAATTCACCAATATGATAAAAAGTAAAAAATATTCAGTGATATAGAAATAAAGAAAGGTAACTGAAAACACTTTTGTAAGATAATTAAATCTAGAGAAATTTATAAAACCTATTTGAAATTTCCTTATGATGTGATCAGAGCTATAAATTTGATCAAAATATTATCTTCTAATTTCCTTTAAAAGTTGCGAAGCAGATTAAAATTTAATATTTGTAATTTATCATTTTTATTAAATGCTAACTGAATATTTGTATATATTAGTTACTTTATTTTAAATTATATTGTTTAGCGATCTGTTAAATGATATTCCTATATTTCAATTTCAGAAAATTAATTGAGATTTTAACCTTTAAAAAATCTTAAGGATTGATAACAATTCGAAAACATGAATGATAAATTTGAAAAGATAATCAAAGTTTTTCCTTTGATTTAATTTTAAAGTTTAGTTTTCCTCAGGTTTAATTTGCTTGTAAGAACACAACGGATCATTGCGTTATTTTAACAAAGTGTTTAAATGTGAAAATTGAGTATTTTTTGCAAATTTAAAAATTAATATTTAGCTAATTTTATGCAAAAAATATTTTATTTAATGGAAAGAAATGAAACTATCATTAATAAATAAATATTTGGCAACCACTTTGATGGAATGTATATTTATACAAAGAAACACCGCTAGATGGCAGCATCTACCATTCAGCCACAGTAGAACGCGTATTTTTTTTAAATTAAACAATATTACAGACAAGAATCATCATACGGAAAATAAAAAAAAAAAGAACTTTTTTATTTTTTTATTTTTTGTTTATAAAATTTTCATTTGATTGTTTTTTCAAACTAACACAGAATTTAAATTCGTAGTACGTGTTGATAAAAAGTTATACTTTAAATAAATAGTTTTTCAAAATAATATATAACTGTGTTTTTACGTTGGACTCGTAATAACTATCACAATTTAAATTTTTAACGAGTTAAAATTCTTACTGTCCTCAGTATTATAATTTGTTCTCCTTATGAAATTCGTCATTATCAAAATAACTATTTTATTTTAAATTTTATTTTTTGAGAATAAAAGTGTATTTATTCTTAGGCAATGAAATAATATAATTATTTAAATTAATTAAGTCTAAAAATAAAAAAAAAACTCTTTAATTCTTATTAATTAAGTCAAATATAAAATCTTTTGATTCTTATTAATTAAGACTAAAATATAAAATTTCTAATATGATTAAAATAAATTTTTATTTTTCCTAAATATTATTATAGAACTTAGTTATATATCAAGTGAATATTTAAAAACATTTGCAATGATAGTAAAACAAAAATGTTATAAATTTTAATCTCAAATACAAAATAAATTTTTAATGAATTTTTTACGTATAGAATATTTTTACAAAAGTATAGAAATACATTTCATTATACTTTAAAGAAAACTTTTGTTGGTAATTTAACTATCATGGAATTGGGTTAATAAGAAATCGCTTACCATTCAATTCCATTTTCCATGAATTCAGTTGCATTGTTAAAAATTAAAATTTAGCACCAATTTCGTTATTTTGAAGTAATATAAAAATTTCAGTTAAATTTACAGTTAATTTACATTTTATGATAATAGCTTATTTTTAATTTTAAAAATAATTTCTCCAGCAAATAATCTAGATACGATAAAAGACTACGAATAACGAGGGAAATTAAATCCCCATATTCTGGATCGGTTATACAGTAACACATTGATTGAAGTTATAAAATAGAAATAAAATGTAGAACTCGAAATTTTTCACAAACGAACCTGCCTTTATTTCTTGGAAAATGTTGCATTAGAACTATTTAATGACATAAAATAGTGCCATCAAATTTCACTTTAGTCAAAAAATTTTATTTCATCAGTGTTAAAATGAGGTCATTTTTTCTACAACCCAAGCATGTTTTTATAAAATTGTTGATTTTTATTTAAGAGAAATCTATTTATGACTATATCAGATGAAATAACACAGTATTGCTGCAAAAATAAAATAATAAAGAATATAAACAAATTATAGGAATAATTATTATGCGATTAAAAAAATGTTCTAAATACTTTTTTAATTGATAAAAAATAAACACCTAGAAGATTAAATGTGTATCTGTTAAATTTTTTTTTTGGTATCTAAGTTCATTAAGTATAATACATAAATGCTGAAACATAATGTATCACATGTTTCTTAAATAATATTTTCTAAATATTAATTTCTTCAATAAAGTGATTAAATTAGTTACTTAAGGAAATTTCTAATTATTTTATAATTTTTCATTTGTTTTGAGTTTTTACTTATTAATATTACTTATAAATTACTTAAAATGTAATACTAGAATTAAAATATATATTTACAGCAAAAACCGATTCAACAAATCAGAAATTTATAAATCCTTAGATTTCAAGTTAAGATATTTTTTTGGTAAGAGATATCTATTTTATAGGTTTGTTAATATATTTGGATAAAATACTAAAAATGATATTGATTTATTAGTATAAACATACTTTAAATCATTTTTCTATACATGTCCATAATCGTTAAAGGAATTTAGAAATAACAAACTGAATAATTGGGAATAAATAATCAACTATAAGTTTCATTAAGTGCTTTTGATTACTTGGTTGGGAATCCTAGTTTTTAGGTCATATAAAAACTTATATTAATCTATTTGTTCCTATAATGAGATTATTCTATTTGGTCCTATACCATACGCATTTAAGCGGTTAAAACATTAACAGTTTGATAGCCAATAAACGAAACTCTTTATAAATCAGATTACAATTATAAATTTTTATCAAACAAAAATGCGTTTCATTAACTTCTCGCTATTTATTCATCTCCAAACAAAGCTTCAAATACTAACGCTTTTCATAATAACAGAATACAAATCAATATGAAGTTTACGAAACGCTGAACACACACACAAACATGGATTACATAAAAATTCTATTTGCCCTATTTACATTCCAAATGCATTCTAATTCTTGTTGCAATATTCATGTTACATTGTGCTCCAATTATAGCATTCCTTCCCTGTTAGTTACATTTTTAGTGTGTTTTTCAAAATTCACATTACTAGTTACAGATTCAAATTACTAGTGTAAAAGAAAATTGTTACTGTTATTTTTGATATTTTTTTAATCAAACTGAATTATAACTTTTGTAATTGAAAAAGAGTTTTTAACATAAGATTTTTACATATGGAAGATTTGAAAGCTGATTTTATCGTAATTATAAAATTATGTTTTGAGAATGTTTCACGTGAAATTAATGAAAGTAAAATTTGTTGTAAGCATTAATGAAAATTGGCAGATGCACTAAACGAGACTACTGACCTAATGATATGAGAAAGAAACAACATAACGATATTAGAGATAAAGAAAAGAAATATAGTTATTGGTGATTTTGCAGATCGTTCTGAGTGTTAATTGGAAAACGGTAGATGGGATATTCATTCCATCTTCATCTTTTTGTATCCACTGGTATCAAGATGATACAAGGAAGTTTTTTTTTTTAGGTTCTCACCTTGTGATACGTGATAATGGCCTAATTTTGAGGGAAAATCTTCCCGAAAAGCCTAACGAATACACGATAGATGTTCAAATGCCATCAATTATTAACCCGACCTGTACACAAACTCAAAAGGAGCAAGATTTAGACCTAAAAGTTAACGTTTAGAACAATGGTTTCGAAGTTTTGTTTAAATTAGATTAAGTTATCGTAATTCCTATTATGTGCTATTTCAGGAGCTTGAAATTAAGATCAATCAATTGTTTCGTAAATATCATTTAAACAACTGTAATTCATGCATTTTAAACTATACCAAAGTGAAAAAGCTGATAACTGAGTTAGTCTCCTCCTTTTCCAGCCGCACTTCACTTACGAGAGATTATGTATCCTGTTGAATTTTTAATGAGCATTAACTTTCTCAGTAAGATGATCTTCGATCATCAACTTTTTAGCAATGAGAATGATGATTTTCCCTTCCTGACTACCACGGCCACATTCTTAGAGATAAAAGAAAGACATGCGAAATAAAAATATGTTTGAGCAGGAATGATATTGATGCTCTCGAATGTAATAAGTTAATTAAAATTTATGCTGGTGTGTGTGTTTTAGGCAAAATATCTACAGTGGTTGCACAAATTAAATATTTAATATCTTTAGATGTAAGCTGAAGCTACAGGGAGAATTTGTGATTCATGAGAACAAATGCATTTAATCGCCATTGCAGAATTACTTAAAAACTTAGTACAAGAAGCAAGAGTACTTAAAGCAAGTAGCAAAAGCACTTAGTACAAGCGTGAATGCACAATTACTTGAAAATTTAGAACAAGCCGCAAAACAGGAATGTTTTATTTTATATATCTAACAGACGTCTACCGAAAAAATAATGGATAACTTTTCCCCCAACCTAATATAAATAATATTCATATGCTCACATCGTTACTGAAAGATTGATTATTAAACTCACTAAAAGAAAAAGATTGTTTTAACTATATTCTATAATGTAATTCATATACAATAGCTGAGTAATACTTTGTCTTACCTCATACACCATGGTTATAGGAAATTATACTTCAGAAAACAATTTCTGAATTTGAAAAATAAAAATATTTTCATTAATAGTGATAAAATTCAAATTTATTTCAGTTCTTTCGAATTTTTTTTTTTAATCAAAAATATTAGATTTGGGTTAATAT
>JAPDSC010103337.1:0-11661 GCA_026290005.1 Latrodectus geometricus
TAAATTGTATTACAATTTATTATAAAAGTTTTAAAGTTATCTAACTTAAGGAAAGTCTAAATGAACATCAAATCAAGTCGAGGAATTAATTTAAATTGATCATAAATATCTATGGCCTTGAATTTATCTTTATGAAGTTTCTGTATATGTTGCTATATTTGTAAGTTTGAAAGTGTAATTTTTACCCTCTACATTTGTAGTTTATTTTTCTATTAATAACAGTATTTTTTTTTGTTTCTTGGCTTTTTTTTACTGAGATAAAATAATCAAATGAATGACTGTCCACTTCATTCATTGATTGATAGACTAAATTTTATTTTTTGCTTTTTTAAAATCTATTTTTGAGACAATTTTTTTTTATGTTGACAAAATCCCTTCCGTCCAATTAAATTGACTCTTATATTTTTCAAATTATAGTTATCTTATTTATATTTAATTGTATACTTGGAAATGAAAAATATTTCATATAAAAAATATAGTGCTATTCGCTAGACTTCAAACATAAATAAACGTAAAAAGTACTTTTATTATCTTGACTAAATTTTTTCATTTTAATTAAATTTAAAAAAATTTTTTCACTTTAGTAACAATTTTTATTCTAATATCTTTGCTATTACAACAATTTTATTATAAGTAATTATTAGTGATTTAAATAAAATTGTGAATGTGAAAAAATTATTTGTTTAATGTTATTTCGTTTAATTTTAGAGCTGTAAGTGAGTTTTTTATTAATTAGTGTTTTACTAACAGAAAAAAATATAAAGATTTAATATTGGCAATATCTTGAATACAGAGAATAAAAAAGTGTCAATATCATCTTATCTATTTAAATATTAAAAACAAAAGAAATAATTTTGTGTATTTATTTTCATATTAATGCTAATTTTTTTTCTTGTGTAAGAGAGAAAAAATAAAATATTGAGATAAATATTAAGAAAATACTAAGCATAATAAGTAGTATTAATAAATAGAAAATTGCAAAAATGTTTTTTTTTTTGTTTTACAGTGAATTTTTTCTGTTTTCATGACATGTGATTGATACTAGAACTATTGAATATGAACATAAAAATTACAAATTGAAATTAATTTGGTAGTTCTGAAAATATATCTTGGGAATATTTTTTGAAATCTCTATATTTAGTAGAAATTCAAAGCATAAAAATAATCCTCATAATGTTGACTTTACTATCACTTATATAATTTCCAAAGAAAATAGCTTTACCAATAGAAATACATAAATTTCTTAGTTAATTTAGCTCAAAAATTTTATCAACTACTATTGTTCTGATAACAGTAAACTATCAAATGTTGACTTACTTTATCAGAAGTTGATTTGCATTGATGGAAATATTTGCTTCATGAATAACTAAAGTGTTGGTCTATGAATTAGTTTGATTTTAAATATATTTCCATTAATTTATATTTAGAGTAATTATAGACAATGAATCGTAGTATATTTGTTTACCTTTTAAAAACCAATCTTAAATTTGTAGGCTTTTAAAGAAAATTAAAAGCTTACTTTTGTAACATTTTAAACTATAAAATAGAACATTATAAAAATATTTAAAATAATAAAAAATGAAAAAATTTTACATTATTAGGTAAGAAATATTGAAAAATAAAGAACTCTCAAAGTGTTAAATACTTATATTAAAAAATATTACCTATTAAAAAATTTAATGTTCTATTCTTTTACAAATAAATATGATTTTGCAGTAATTGTCATCACCAAATCATTTTGTACTCTTTCTTGCTAAATATTTCATGAAAATTACTAAGGCGGAAAGTAGTACATAAAATTACAAAAAATGCATCATACTGTATTTCCAATAATAACTAAACATTAAGAAATTTTAAACATATTATATTAAAATAAAGTTATTTAAATGAATAACTTAAAAAAGCAGTTAAGATTGTACAAAGAATAACAAAATTAGATCCCATTTGAAAGTTACTAACTCTGTATCAACAATAAATAAATCTGAGTGCAATAAAAATCCATTTTGAAACTCTTAAATCAGGGATTAGCAAACTACAGCCCGCGGGCCAACTCCGGCCCGCTGGAAGGTTCTATCTGGCCCACGGATAGTATTTTAATTTGCCGGTCAGAGGCAAGTTAAAAGAAATATTCATATATTATATATCAATCTCCTTTTCTACTTTGTTTAAATATATTTTTTCTTCCTTTTTTTCAAAGAGCTGGTAATCTGTTTACATTTCTCTATTTTTGTTCTACAAAACATAAATCGAAGGAAATAGCAAACACAGGCAGTTTTCAATCGGTAAAGAGTTAAAAGCGGAAGTTATTTGTTAGTTATAGCTGTAGATTGTCTCCAACAAGGGTTATATTTTTCTTGTGGAGCAGACATATGGGAATTCAATAAAGGTGAATTAGACCTCACATGTGGCAGACGGCACATTTTAAGCTCCATCTAGCGGCTTTTTCTTTTGGCGCGAGTTTTAATATTATTGATTGCTCGTTGAAAGATTGCGGGCTTATAGCGTCATTGTGAATATATATAGTGGTGAAATTATTAAAAGTATAGCATAACTAGTGCTTGTTTGGATTATTCGTAAAATATTACAACCCCAAAATGGCTACTAAAAAACGTAAAGTTGATTCAGAATGCCTCTCTTTTAATGATGAATGGACATGGAAATATTTCTTTTCAATTGTAAAAGATAAACCAGTGTATTTTATCTGCAATGAAGCTGTAGCAGTCTTCAATGAATATAACATTTCCCGCCATTTAACATCTAAGCTTAAGAATTTATTTACAAAGCAATGTCCAAATATGAAAAAAAAAAAAAAAAATGCAGAAAGTCTTTGTAAAAACTATCAGGTTAGCAAAATTTTTCCAAGAAAATAAATAGTGTTCAAGAAGCAGCTACACATGCAAGTTACATTGTAGCATACAACATTGCTAAAAATAATAAAGCTCTCAGAGATGGGGAGTTCGTTAAACAATGCATGCTCCAAGTTTGTGATGTTTTATGTCCAGACAAGAAAATAATTTTGAGACTGTAAGCTTATCTCGAAAAACGGTGACTTCTAGAATGGAAGCCATCAATAAAAATTTGGCATCACAATTAGAGTCAAAGATTGGCCAGTTTAAATTTTGTTCCATAGCTATGGATGAAAGCACTGATATAAATGATACTGCACAATTAGTATTATTTATAAGAGGTGTTGATGAGAACTTTGAAATTATTGAGGAACTGGCGTGCATACATTCTTTAAAGGGAACTACAACAGGATATATTTTTCGTGAATTTCAGGAAGGGCTTTTTACTTTGAAAGTGCCTATAACAAATATATGTAATATTACGACCGATGGAGCACCAAATATGACAGGAAAAAAATCTGGATTTCTTGGACTCTTTAATCAAAACTATCCCAGGAGCAATGTTGTTTGTCTACATTGTGTTATACATCAAGATGCTCTGTGTAAATCTGCATGGAATATGAAACCCGTGCTTGATACAGTCGTGATGCTTGTAAATACTATTCGATCTTGTTGGCTTATTCTCTGGCAATTTCGAGATTTTCTTCAGTAAGTGCAATCTAAATACTCTGATGTACTGTATTACACGAAAGTAAGGTTGCTTAGTGCAGGATGTGTTTTCGAGCGAGTTTGGCAGCTGAAAGACGACTTTGTGTCGTTCTTCCGTGAGAAACATTTTTTACAGATCTTCTTTGTCATATGAACAACTTAAATGTCAAGATGCAAGCGAAAATCAATTTATCGACAATATTTGGTCACATCTCAAAGCTTTTAAACTAAAACTTAATATGTTTGCTGGGCAGCTAGGTAAAAATGATTTATCTCATTTCCCGAAGTTAAATTCAATACCCTCAGTAAATGAAGAGAACTTTAAGAATTATGAAGATAGCTTAAAAAAACTGCATTTTGAGTTCGAACGCAGATTTCAAGATTTCAGTGCCATTCAAGCAGAATTGGATATTTTTACCATGCTATAAAATGTGAATTGTGAAGCAGTGAGATCAGATTTGCAGCTTGAATTGAGTTGCAATCTAACAATCATCTCAAGCAATTGTTTCTAAATCTGCCAAAGTTAGAGTTTTACAAATCATTATTGAAAGTAAGTTTCACAGATTTAATGTCTTATGCCCAGAAAATCAGTGCTATGTTTGCTTCATCTTATATATGTGAACAAGTGTTTTCAACTCTGAACTTTAGAAAGAATTATTTCAGAAGTAGACTGACAGATGAGCATTTAGCCTTGTTCCTTAGAATCAGTACATCTCACTTCGAACCTCAATATAAGGAATTTTTAAGAATGAAATCGCAATTTCAGTCATCTCATTAATATATTAAATTGTAATACTTGTATATTGTTTTTAAAATTTCAGAAAAATTCATCTTGGCCCGACAAACTTTATTTTTTCGATTTTCGGCCTGCGATCGAAAAAGTTTGCCCATCCCTGTCTTAAATCATGTTCCTTTTCAAAAGGATACCCATGTTTGTTGTAGCTTCTAATGTATCACTGTTATCGTTTGTTTAATTTTAAGTAAAATTTTATGTGCTGCTCATTGGAGCATTCTCTTAAACAATCGAGTCATACATTTTGATAAATATTAAACATTCTGCTCTATAGTTGGTAGGTCTTTTCATATTTTGTAGTGTAAAGGGCTGAGAATTAATTATTAGAATTGCAGTCTTGTTTAAAGAAAAATTAATGTTGTATTGAATTGAGCAATTATGTATTTTATAGTTTTCGATTGTTCGCAAAAGATCATCATTTGGTACTACTTTTTTCCTAGTTGACGGGATTTTACACATGGATCGATTTTGCTATGTTTATAAATAGAAATTAAAATTTAATTCAAAATATTACTATTAGTTATAAACAATTAAGTTTAATACAATTTTAACATAATTAAATCTAATCACTGTAAATATAAAAGAATAGTGGAAAATAATTGTATTGAAATAAAATATAATTTGCTCAATAGTAAATTTCTTAGATTTAATAATACAATTCTACAATTCTATATGATTATATTAAACATGGTTTAAAATCAGGATTAAATATTGTAATTTAAACTAGGTTCTAAAAACTTTAATTTTAACTTTATTCATATCTAAAATTAAACCATGCAAATAATACTTAGAGAAATAAGTTCACATTTTATCTTATACTATGTGGGTAGTCAATAAGTGGTTATTACCACTAGAATTAATTCTTATTTAGGATTCTTTGTAGTCTAGATTGTTTTGTTACTCTAATTGTCACACATGTCTAAAATGAAATGAAATGATCTAAAATGAAATGTATTGGAATGCAAATAGCTTTATGTTCTTTTTTGGAATAAAACATATGATAATCTTAAATTATGTAATGACAAATGTTTTTTGTTAATCTATCTACTGCAAATAGTTCCATTTTTAAAACACTTTTATTATAAACTATATTTTTGCACAATGTTTTTTCTAGGCATATATGAGCATTTTTTGATAAATAATCGCAGAACAATTAATAATCCTAATTTGCTTACTATTTGCCTAAAATAACTTGGAAATGTATATTTTATTTGAATTTTTTAAAGTAGTTTATAAAATTAGCACTTTTGGGAAAAAAATCTAATTCATTTACAGAAAAGTGGAAAGTAGATGCCTGAACTATGAATGGCTAACTTGTGATTAGGTTTCATCCAGAATTCAGTAAGAATTAAATTGTTTTGTACCAAGAGCTTTGACAAAAATTTAATGTCTCAACATTAATATTATGAAAGTAAAAAATAAATTACAAATAATATTGTCATTAAAAGCAATTGAATTTAAATTAATATATTATTTTTACACTTAAAATTTTAGTGACTCTTATTTTGCTTTATTTAGAATTACAATTTATTTATTTATATTAATTAGAATTTTAGATTTGAATTTATTAAAATTTTTTTTAATTTATTGACAATTTTAGAGTTTTATACATTTATTTTAAAATTACATACTTAAAATATGTTAATTTTACAATAGTTATTATTATAAATAACTATTTTGAAATTAACATGTTCTAAGTTTGTAACTTTAAAATAAATTTGAATAAACTTTAGTATTTTGATGTATTTAATACATATTAATGAAAATGTCAACATTTCCTTAATTTTTAAATATAGGTTTCAATAGCTATAAATATTTTGATTTAAATGGGGTAGATAGTACTGTTTTATAATTATATATAAAAATAGGTAGATTAATACTGTTTTATAATTTTCTAATGAAAGTACTGAATTGAATTTAATGATGTTCCACGAATACAATGACCTTCTAGATATATTAAGTTGACTGATTATTATGCAAATTATTCATAATGAAATTTATTCGTAATGTAAAAAAAGTGTTATTGTATAAATAATTATTCATTAAATATTCTGAACTCAATTAAAATGGTAACATAAAATAAAAATAATTTGAATTATGTCAACTTTATAAAAACTTTGGTTTTTATTTTTTTAAAAAGGCTTTTTTTTTGTTCTTAATGTTTTTAAAAAATTTATTCTTTACTTTGTAAATTATATAATGTTATTTTAATACTTGCAGATTATGTGAACTTTTTGAAGTAGAAACAGAATCTTTTTTAAAAAAAGATCCTGATCCATTTGATGATCGCCACCCAAGTAAAACTCAATTTTAGCTTTCCATGTGATTTTATTTATCTTTGACTTTGTTTTATGTAAATTTAAACATAAAATAATTTTATTGCTTTCTTTTAGTTAATTTATCTTATCAAATTATTTATTACAGCTTTTTAAATAATTAATTTGGTTTGCAATTAATTATTCATTCAATTATCCAATTCTTCCAAGTTCAAAATTTATTCATTTGTCATATTAATTTCTATTACCAAATGTGATAAACTCAAACATTTTGCTTTATTAATTTTACTATTATTCTCATTTTGTATTTTTTTCTTATTAGTATTTTTTCAATTACTTTTAATAGCTTGGATAACAAACTAACTAAATCAAATTCTCAGTTTTATATTTAATTAATATTTAATGTTTATTCTATAACTTTTGTTAATTTTGAATTTATTTCATATAATATTTTATAACTATTAAAAGCTCAATTGGTAATTCTTGAAAATTAATGAGTCCCACTATTTATATGTACCTTGTATATAAAAATTTCTTTTAGGTTAACCCCTTCCGGTAAAATGACGAGTCTAGCTCGTCGTTAGTTTTTCATACCATATCGCGCAATGATGTGCTACACTTATCATGCATACTGTTGAATGTGATGATTAATTTAGTTTAAAATTTGTAGTGTACTGAATTTGGCAACACCCTTTTTACTTATGGAAGTATCTCTGATCCTGTCACATATTCTTTACCATTAGAATTTCTTGATACAAGTCACTGCCGATTTGTTGTTAGTCTGTAAGATTTCATTCTTGTAAAAATTTAGTGTGAGCATTGTTCAATATATATTTGTGTAAAAATATGTAAAAATGAATATTAATTAAAAATATGCAAGAATTATAAAATGAAACAAGTTTTTTTAAATAAAATTTAAATAGTTATTTTATGCACACTTTTTCATTATTAAATCGTACCGGAAGGGGTTAAGTCTGGTGTTTCAATTTATTTCCATAATTTTAATGCTTACTAAAATTTTTGAAATATTGATAATTTTATTCATATAAGTAATATAATTTTTTTTCATATCATGTCCTTATTTTAGGATATTTTTAACTATAACATGACAAGGATAAAATCCTTGTTATAATGTGATTAAAAAATTTTAGTATAAAACAATATATTTACTTGGATGAAATTAAATTGTATTTTGTTTATTTTTCAGGTCGCTTACAACCTGATTGCACACTTGGCCACATGCTAAAAACAGTTTTTCGAAATGAATTAATAATTGATGAGGTATTTTTCTGTTGCATTGAATTATATCAATCTTATATTTATATAAAAATATATATTGTTTGTGAATATTTTTCTAACTGCTGTTTTGTTTGCTATTTATATATTTTCCATGTTATATTAAAGTTTTATTTTAAATGTCATTTCCTATTTATTTTTGGTTTATTGAGAGAATATTCTTACATGATTCAAGCTTTCCTAATTCAAATAAATGATTAAAATTGTACAGAAAAAGAAGAATTTATTATGAAAAAGATCTGTCTGTATCCACCTCATTGCAAAGTACGATAAACTTGATATGAAAGCACAAGATCGATAATTTCGAAAAAATTCTTGAAAAACTTATTGATAATTAGTATCTAATAACTTTTAAAATGATGATAGACATATTTAAAAAAATATATATTTGCTTCGTTAATATTTAAATGAAAGAAATTGTTTTATTTATAAATTGTCTATTTTATACATTTTTCTTTTACTCTGTGTCTTTTTTTCACTTCACATTAACATGTTTGCCGTCATTTTTTTATTTGTTTCACTATAGCTTTTAATTTAAAATCTGCTGTGTAACTCAAAAGCTTTTGTTTCCATATGACGATATATGAATTTGAATATTTTCAAGATGAAACAGTTCACGTCAGTGCAAATTGCAAAACTTTGACGTTAGTGGAATACAATTGTAATATCTTTACTATAAACCGAATTCGTTTTTGAACATAATTGGACAAAGCTGATTATAGCTTAAATAACTAAGGTGTGTCTTGATACCACCTGTTATTTATTTTATGAAACATTAACAGTATTCTTTCAAAACTTTCGTGTAAGCTTTTCTGATGGAGAATGCTTTTTTTATCAGATTATCTGCGTATAATATGCACAACGAAATTTGGAACTTTTTTAACACATAATCCGCAGATTATATACAGAAAAATATGGTATATATATATACTTAATGTTATGCCTTATAAAAAATGAACTGTTTTGTAAATTTTCTGCTGAACCTTCTAAGTTTACTTTTCGATCGTTAAAGAGTATTTGCATTTAATTTTTTTAAAATTATTTTTAAGTGACTTATATTATGAATGATAAAAATTTTTACAATGTATTAAAGAAGTGTATGGCCTTTTCAAGTCCTATTAAAACTTACCTTAGTTTAGTGATATGTAATTGGAATGAATATATGGATATTAAAAATTGTCCATTTTTACTTATGGTGAAACTAGAGTGTATTTATATATATAAAATATTTCTTTGAAGAAATAATAATAATGACTACAGTGATTGAGAGAAAATGATATTCCATAATTAATAGGGGTATAAGATTGATCATCTTTCCCCCAAATTTTATTTTAGTACTTTGACATTTTGTTAAGCAAATATGCCTCCATCTTAGGCATGGAAGTTTGAATTGATTTGGAATCCATTTTAAATTGTATGTCCGTGTTAGATTAGCTCTCGTGTATAAAAAAGTAATCATATTTTAAACAAAGCCTGGTTTCATCAGTTTTAGTTAATTTTATTCTACTCAAAACTAAACTAGATGTCAAGAATTTTTCAACTGTAAATATTTTTGCATAATGTCTGTTGGAACTACTGTCAAAGTAAAAAATCATGATTGTTTTTGATTAACTGTGTTTGAACTAAAAGTGGGTCAATTTCTTAAAAGATGATTATTTTTCTTTATATGTATGACAGAAAAATATAAATGGTTAATTAGTTAATAAATCTTAACATTTTAAACATTTTTAATCTTGCTGCAATATTTTTCATATTTTCAGGTACTTTTCTTATGCTTATCTAAATGTTGCTGTAAATGTATGCATAAAAGTTTAAAAATATATAATTAAATGCTGTACATGAATTCACTTTATTTTTGCATTCATATCTAATACACTAGCTTTGGTCACGTCTAATAAATATTGAATTCATTATTCATTTGTTTAATTAAATGTGTATTAGAAATAAAACATAATGTTCCTGTAATTATGTTTTATTTTTCTAATTAGTAAATTATGATAACATGCATAGGAATTTATATTACTTATTAGTTTCTAATGAAACTAATGAGTAATATAAATTCCTGTATATGTTATCTAATATTTTGAATCTTATATATTGATGTAATCTTAATTTTATTAATTTTTATGTAATCTTTTGCTAAAAATATTAATTTTTTTATGTTTTCAAATGAGGATGATTCTTTACTTGAAGGTTTGTTTTTCAACAGATAGTTAAAGTATATTGCCAACGTGACAATGTAGAATTGAATACAGCCTGCTGTAGGCTTTTACTTGATTTGTTACCAGGCTTAGAAAGTGTCATTTTTGAAGAAGTAAGTGTTGTGATAAATTAATTAGTCACACTTAATATCAATGTTATGCTGTAGATTTTGTTACATTGAACAATAATATTAATTTTTTTAAATGTTAGGAGACTAATTTTATTTATTTTAATCTATAAATATCCAAAATATTTTTTGGTTCTTAAATAAATTTATTAAAATACTTTGTTTAAAGTCAAATGAAAGGGAAAAAAGTGACATTAAACTAAATTTTTGATCTAATAATTTAGTTATTATGATGGAACTATAATTTTAGTTATTAAATATACATCAATATTTTTAGGAAGGTTTTGTTCCTAGACTTTTTGAATGGGCTGAAAAAGCTGGCAATCCTTTACGTTCGTATGCAACTGGTCTTTTAGCAGCTGCTATGGATGTCCAAGAAATAGCTGCAAATTACAAAGACAAAAATGCATATTTTGTAAGTTTTTCTTATCTAAGCAACATCTTTTCTATTAGATAGCTAGTCAAAATAGCATTCTACTGTTTTTATTTTAAAAAATTTATAAAATATACAAATTTTAAAAATAATAACAAACTTAGGTTGTGAATAAACTTAAATTCATATATATGTATATGCAAAAAATGTTTAAAATATCTTTGAGTTTAAATTTTTATG
Source organism: Latrodectus geometricus (assembly GCA_026290005.1). Taxonomy (NCBI): domain Eukaryota; kingdom Metazoa; phylum Arthropoda; class Arachnida; order Araneae; family Theridiidae; genus Latrodectus; species Latrodectus geometricus. The sequence goes on from JAPDSC010103337.1 coordinate 10,862, forward strand.
TTTCCTTTAGCTAATTTATTTTTAGCCTGGTATTGTGATTAGGATTAACATTTTGTACAAAATAATAATAAATTATTTTCATTACAGTCTTAAAACTAAAAATTTTTTAAAAATTTTCTTTTTTTAAGAATTAAAGTATTGTAATTTTTTTTTTTGCTGCTGTGCTGTGTTTTAAATTACTAATCTGGAATTCAATAGTACATATTCTGTTTTTTGCAATTTTCTGATCTTCTACTTTTGTTTATTTCACTTTTCTAAATGTTTCCAATTGATTCATCATACTCTTATTAAAAACATTTTTCTAATTTCTTAAAAGTCTTTTCTTTGATTTGAATATTTCAAGATACTTTATTTTTTCATTTACTGTAAAATTTCTAAAAGGTTTTACATTTTTTGAAAAGGTTTTCTAAAAGGTTTTTAAAAGGTTTTTTTTTTTGAAATATTTTAAAGATAATTCTTACCCATATTTTGAAAATTTACTATTGTTTCCTGTAAAGACAAAAAATTTTTTTCATTAATAGACGTAATATTTTTAACATAAATTTATGTAATATATTTATATAATATGAAAAAAAAGTAATATTTAAGTGATATATATATATTTTTTTATTTGATCAACATTTATGAATAAAATATACCTATTTATCTCTCTGATGTTTAAATGAATGAATAAAAAATATTGCACAATCTTCAGAATAATATTTATCATTCTGAAGATGTTATTTTGATAATGAATATTTATATATTCATTAAATAGTTAATTAATTAAATGGAATTGCTTAAAACAGTATGAATATTGA
>JAPDSC010103346.1:0-36838 GCA_026290005.1 Latrodectus geometricus
TTTTCGTGAATGTGGAATCAAGAAATCTGCATAGAATTGAATACGCGCTGGGAAAATGGTGCGCATTTAGTAATGAAGGATAATTATGGAAGACAATTGTGCATTTTCCAAGCGTTAAGTTCAGATATTCTTCGTGTATTTAAAATACATTCCCCAAATCTCAGTTTGCTTGCTTGGTGATATAAATGTATGTTGGCCGTAAATTTAGATAAATTTCAATGAGTATCTTATTGAATTTTAAAATTTCGTAAAGATAATTTCTATTTTGAAATCCAAAATTACTTTAAAAGATAAATTTTATAGTATTAACTTCAAATATTTATATATATAAATCTTAAAAATGTAGATTAATGAAATAAGTAACTTCACACACATATTTTTGATATATATCAATGATATGAAGTTATTTTTTTTTCATTAGTTTACTATTAAGTTTTTCCATAAAAAATACTGTGTATGTTATTTTTCAATTAATCTCTAAATCTATGTCTATTTCAGTTATACTGAAGCAGGTCAAAGATTAGTTAAAATTATTTGATATACTATGAAAGTTGAATAAAATTCATTGACATTCCTATATTTAAATACATAATATTATGAATAATATATATATATTCATTATTAAAAATGAAGTATAAATTACAAATAACAACTAAGTTAATACCAATTTAGTAATTTTGAAAATGAAGTTCGATAAAATTAAACATGTCAAAATATAAAATATGCTATAATAATTCACTAGAAATAAATGTAGAAAAATTGAATGAAAATTATCGTTTTAAAATTTTACGTGAATTCATCTAAGTAATCATGCTTAATTTTGCTCAATTCTTTCTTTGTACCTTTTCAAAATAATTAAAAATTGAGTTAAGAAATAATTTTACTTTCATAAATGTATGAGAAATTGGAATACCGTCGTTTTTAAAACATTGATCGTCATTTCGACTTCATTAGTACTAGTGCAAAATTTTATATACTGTAATACTCTTTGAACATTATAATTACTGGTTTGAATATGAAATAGGACATGTGTTAAGAATATTTCTATATCAAATTGTTTCCTAACCAATTTGCAACATATTTACAAGTAAAATATTACAATTTTCAATTATCTAACAAGGTATTTCTAAAATAATTATTAGAAATTTTTAAGCTTTTAACGTGTACTCTATATTAAACAAAATATTTATAAATAAAAATGATTTCCTAAAATTATCAACTTTTCCTTAATTTATTTACGTAATCAATTAATAAATTAAACAATATAACATAAAAAAATGGCGAAAAAATATTGTTTTTTCCTCAGTTTTCAAATTTATTTTTGAATGTAAAATAAGTGATTTAGTTTCTTAATTTCATTAGTTTGTTGGAAAATTTCAAAAAGAATCTTCCACCTTTCAAAATAAACATCCATCATTGAAGTATAAATTATATTTACTATTCATCAAAAACGTAAACATTTTAAAATATTCACTGAATTTTATCAAGCAGAAAGCTTAATGATTTTCAATAAATATATACTATCATTGTAAATTTATTTAAAATTTAATGTTTCTGTTTGCAGAATTTACATTTTGAATGAAATGTATAAATATATACATAATAAATTTATAGTTTTACTTTAAAAATGTATTTATTAATTAATTTGCTTTTAAAGTACAGAGTTGTAATTAAAAAATCATTATTAATTTTAGTATTCGAGAATATTTTTAATTCATCAAAATATCAATATATAATGTTGCAAATTCCAAATGAATATATCTTTAAAGATTACTTTTATCTGAAATTTATTTTAATTATAAATAATTTTAATATGAAATTATTTAAAAGCTTACAAGATTAATATTTTTAAAATAAAACAAAAAGAGATAATGTAAAATTTATATTTTATTGTGAAAGATAATTGCAAAATTTTACCGCATATTATTTCTTATATAAACGTAAATGCTCTTAAATGCAATTTGTATGTTTAATTTTTTTTTTTTCTGTAAGCATTTGTATTTTTAGAATCCTAACTGTTGCAAGAGCGTTTTTTGGGCAGACTTTCAAATTTTAGGAAGTAGACAACGGTTAATTTAGAGTTGTGCATTCACGTAATGGTTCAACAGAGCATTGTATTTCATGTGATGTCGAGGATTTGTTACCATCCTCTATACATCATCCACTTGCTTCAAATGTTTTGATTTTAAACCTTTGTTAATGTCTCCCTTGAATATTAACAAGTCGATTACTTCAGAATAGATGACGAATTTTACTTAAAATTAATAAACCCCAAAATAAAATTTCCTACAAAAAATTTATTTGATTTTTTATTTCCATTAGAAGGGCTTTGAAAATATGAGCAAATTTACTCTTACAGTAGAAAAGAAATAATTAAAATTAATGGGTAAAATTCTTATAAAAAATAATTCAAAAAATTAATATCTATATAATATGTGTACCTTAAGAACCTTTATTTTCCACACTATTTCTACAGTTAATACTTTAAATATAGATTATTATAATTGATATAATATCTGTATATAACTTTTCTTATATGGTTGCTTAATTATTTAGAATTTTTAAATAAAAAGCAATTTGCATTTAAAAATAAAGTTAAATTTCATGTATGAAGTCCTTAGCAATACATACGTTAAATTGCGGTGAACAATGATTTCCACAAAAAAAGAATGGAAAAAGCATGACTTAAGTAATTTCAAAAAAATGTTGGAACCATTTAATACGTTAGTACTTTCGTATAAAAAAAATCTTCTGCTAATAAAGGAATTGTAGTATATTTAATACAAGTCTCAAAGTTCTCACAATGACTTAAAAAAAAATAGGCGATCCATTAAAAATCCAACTGCCAATTAAAACTGAAATAGTTTTTATCTTTGGCAATAGACTTCAAAATAGCAGGATAACATTTTTCTACTTGCTCATTCATATGATGTAAAAAATTGTTAGATATTTTTTCTTTAGGAAATAATGTGATTTCTTTTTGGAATTATAATTTTAACAAAATTCCCGATTGTAATTTTTTTTAATGATCCAAATGTGTTATCTCTTCAATTTTATCCTAATTTTGAAGTTTTCCTTTTGTATTGTGTTCCATATTTTTCGCAATTCCTTTAAAACTTTAGCTAATTTTCAACCCTTCTTTTTTTAAGAAAACTGTAAGGAATTTTTTTCCAGTTTTTTAGAATAAGAATTATAAGAGGTAAAATTTCATTGTGATTAATTATTTTACAATTCCCATCATAGTATTCGAGTAGTTTAGGAGCTCGTCTGTTTCGTAAGTTATTCTGAATATTTTCTTCTTAATTGTTTTACACGCTTGTGGTTTTTATAATTTTCAAGAAATTTATTTTATTTGAACGAAAAAAACTTGTGCTGTTGGTTTACTTTGATAATTTTAAATTATTTTTTTAAGTTGCGAAAAACTGTTATACTTTCCAAAGTAATGAATCTTTACTACTTTGTGTACTAGATAGTTTCAATTTTATGACTTTAATCAGCTGTGATTTCCTTCAAAATCCTGTTCACTATATAATAAAACTTTAACAGCAGAATAAATTTTATAAAATTAACTGGGAAAACAACTATGTTTTATTTAAGATTTTCTTTTTAGCAAAACTTTTTACGTTTTAATAAACTAACACACAATTTTTTGAAATTTAATGCTTCATTTATATTTACTAAGAATTGATTTACTCCCATCGTTTACTCCTTTGTTTTAAGCCTCATAATATGTATATCATTAAGAACTCTTTTATAGATGACCTCTGAAATTATTTGAAATGCAGATGCTTCGTACTACTTTTATTGTTTTCTATACCCGTATGATTTTTTGTCCTTTTTATCTTTAGACTTTTGTTACTGCAATAAAAATATGGTTATACAAGTCTGACATTGTAAATTTTAACCCAAATGTAAGTTATACAAAGCTTTATCTAATTTACTTCATGTAATGTACCGTGTATGTGAGTTTTTTAAATGCATGGTTTTAGTTTATTTTCAATGTTATTTTTTTCTATGCTTTGTAACCTCACTTCATATTGGTTATCCTTTATATTTTGGGGTGACTGACCACAAGCTTATTTAGTTTTCCTATGATGAAATGGAATTTTCCATATTTATAATAATGATTCGCATTATTTTAGTTTGATTCGTATCACAAATCAAAAAATATGCGTTCCATTGCCAAAATGTGTTGTTGTCAGGAAATATGCGACTAATAATGTGTCTTTTGCTACCAGTTTTTATATATCTCATCGTTTGGTAGCAAAAAAACGACAGAATGTTTAAGTTTCGGGCTTTTTATATTTGATTATAATTTAATAATTATAATAATTATTAAATTATATTCAATTTAATTTATTATAATTGCAACAATAAGTTTGAGAATAGAAGCAAGGAGTATGTCATATATATGTTTTGTTTGCGAGGTCAAATGCTTAATATTAAATAAAGCTTCGTTTGAAATTTACTTTAAAGAATAGAATAGACAAAACATATCATTTTTAAATATATATTAATTTTTTTAATCATTGAGAGTTCTTAATATCATAAGCAATCGATATCAATAGGAAAATAAGAATATCTTTTCTTTTTTCCACTGCAAATCCTCTCTTAAAATTATATATTTTAAAACATAATTTAGTTACTTTTACAAAGCTTTGTTTAATATCGCTACTTACTTTTGTTAACAAATTCACACAAGTTTTACTAAATTCATCTGAAATTTCATTTGCACCTAAATGATTTGCACTTTAATGATTTTAAGAAAATGATATACGGATATAATAAAGCGAAAAATAATCTGAAATGTCGTTAATCGTGTAATTTCATGCATGCAGGCCTTCGTAATTTTTTTCACACTACAGGCAAGTGACATTGCTTATACCTGAATAAGGAAGCGAATGAATGGAAAGCAATTGGCAACTGCTAGATTTTCCATAAATATGGAAGCAAAAACATGTTTTATTTATTGTCTTAAAGTTTATTCTAGTTACATTTTTTTAGTAACAACTTAAATTAATATAAATCAAAAAAGGAAAACAGTTTTGTATATACTGCAAGGTCGATTTGCTTGATTTTTTATTTAATACTCTACGGTCTCTTTTTACATATAAGGATTAATTCGATAGGGACATCATAAAAAAGAAAAATCAAATCTCTACAAAAGTACTATGGAATCGACTTCGCCAACTGTTGAACGTTAGTCTAAACGTTAACCATTTTATGACAGAACAGTCCTCTGATGCTTGTGCATAATAATTTTCATTTTCATAACCCACTAATTTTAATACTAATTAAAAAATAAATATTTTTCACAACTGTTAACTATTCCTAAAATCAGGTCAGTTATAAATTATAATTTATTTCTATAGTTATTATTTTTCTATAGATCCCGTGGAAGGTTTTAAAATAATTACGTGTAAAATAATGATACAAATCATTGCATTTTTATCTGCTGTTGATAATAATAAGCGATTCGTATTTACGCTATTAATATTTTATGAAATTAACACCAACAATTTTTGTGAAAAATTTTCTTCTTCTCATTCTTTAAATAGCATTTTTTACCAAATGCTAATATTTTTTTTTCTTGTTTTGTCCATATATTTCTAATAATTTAAAATCGTGAAAAGCTGATAAAAAATTTAAAGTGAGATTTTTCGATTGATATTAAAAAAATTTTACTTTTTTTTATGCAGGCGTTTATCAATTTTATAAAATAAAGCTTGAAAATAAATGTTTTTGTAAGTGTGAATGTTACAGAAATCTATTTTAAATCAAAATCAATATTTTTCATATATGATTTTCACTTTTTTTTTATACTAAATATAGCTAATATGTCTGATTTTCAGCTAATTATGATTATTAATATAAAGTGCAATCAACGCGATTATGATCGTTGTTCCTCATTATTTGGAGGATAAAATATTTAAAAATTTTGTTAAAAGAAATAAAATAATATTAAAACGTTGCTAAATTACATAATTTACCGTTTTCTAACTACCTGATTTACAACTTACCTTTTATAAAAAAAACGCGTCATTCTAATTCAAATAAAAATAAATTCATGATTTTATACTACATTTTTAAAGCGATTTCTGGTTTTGAATAACAGTTTAGAGAATTTAATTCTTATACATTTTGAAATAAATAAATCACTCAATAAGAGACCTGCAAAATTTTGATTCTTAAAAGTTGAATCAGAAATTAGTATTAGATAGAAAGAAGACCATTTTGAAATAATATTTACATCATTTTATTTATTTGAATAGAAACAAAAAGATTTTTGTCTTAAGCGTTCCTTACGTTAGCAAAGATTAATTTGAAAAATAATTTTTTGTATTTCGATTCTTTTTATAACTTTATCTAAAGTTAGCAGAAAACACAAAACTTCGAATTTTTTCCCATTATCCATCAGCAAAAGTGCTTTATTGTATTTTGATATGCTTTATCACCATTATTTATGACTAAAATAATTAATCCCTAGGTCTTTTTTACTTCAATGATTATGTTTGCAATTTGATATGTAATTAAAAATGGGTGTTTATATTTTAATATCAATATTAATTAATACGTGTCAGATAGCATATTTATACATATATATATTTAAGGGGAAAATTAATTGTTTCGCTAGTATAAATTAAATATAAATTCTATTCTTTGAAATTATACAAAATTGCTTTCAGCTTAAGAGATATCTTACTAGTAATAATAAACTGTTTTCTTTCATTTAATTCCGTAAAATTCATAAACATTTCCATGAATATTGTAGAAACAATTAAATTTTTGTCTAATTCATTACTTTATAGATTAATAATTTAAAAAAATCAAATAGACGCATATATTAATATAATTCTATATGTATATTTTAAATGTGTAATTTTCAATACATGTTTTCACATGTATTGAAAGAAAAAAAAAACCTTTATGTATTGAAAGAGACTTATAGCAAAAACTATGAAATATGATTATTTACAAGTAAATGGCTAGTTGTAAATCTTAAGATAAATTGCGGAAAATATATATAAGTAAAAAAAAAATTATTATTAAATATATTTTTATTCATTCATCAAATTATAAATATTTTTTATTTTCTGATCAAATAGAATTTATAATAGCTAATATGTAGGAGATATGAGAATAAATATAAATGATGAATAAATACCTAATATGTATTAATGTATGTAAGCGTTGTATAACTAAATGCAAGAAGGATATTTGACTTTTTTGTCTTCGATCTAAATTTAATTTTGGATAGTAATAACATTTACATTAAGTACACAAGTTTGGTGAAATGTCTTAACATCCATAGTAACGTTACGTGGAAAAGGAAAGTCTTTCAGAAATGCTTAAAAGGCAGTAGTTGAACTTACCTGTTGGCTGAGCAGTTCTGGGGGTGAGATGCGAGGAAAATTGCCGATCCTTCGCGAGCATGGTATGAAGTTCCTACCAGGCTGCTTTTCACAGTAAGAACTCCATACCTCGCTCTCGAGGAATAACACACATTCTTCTTCTGCAGACGAAGCCTCTTTCATTAACCTGTATCTATGACTAAGTTCTTAATACAAGTGAAATGAAACAACTCCATAAAATAGTGAATATTTATTATTATTAAAAAGGAAAAGAATGAATGTCTTCTGTTATTGAGTCAATGGATTAGATTAAGAAATAATTCTATTAAATGATGAATAGAAATCGTGACTTTGCTCTTGTTCAGTTTCAAAATCACGCTCAAGTCCCATTATTATGTATGAAAAAAAAGACAGGTTTGAATGAAAATTATTTTATTTTATAAGAGAAGAATAATGAATTATAAATACCTGGTTATGGCATAGATTCCGTGGTCGAAAAAGGCTGATGTGATTTAGCAGGCGGCCAACACGCAAAGGCCGCGCTGACGGCCGATTTTCCCGCCAAATGTTTTTGGGAAATATTCGGCCGCCCAGTCGGGCTGCAGGCAGGCCGTTGCCACGACTGACAACGCTCTTCAGAACACCACACAAATCCAGAAGTCCAAACGCATCCAACATTTTTCATGTCCGCCTGTGAAAAAAAAAGAACTTCCAAAAAAATAAAACCGTCCGTGCACTAACTGCCAAAGAAGACGAAGGGCTCAAAAAGAGATGCGCAGTTTTTGTGGCAAAACGGCGGAGAGAGAGCCCAAGAAGCACAACGTTCGCTATCACGAGGAGCAATGGCGACCCCACTCCGGCAGCAAAGGGTGAAAAAAACAAATGGCGGACTCGTCGGATGTGAGCGAGGGGGAAGATCGGCGGAATATGAAAAAAATGGCAATAAAAAATATTCCTACAGGGGAACCAGAGCGACGAACGTGGGTAGCCGCCAGTCCAGCCATCCACTCTGCCTCTCCGAGCCAACACCCAGTTTTTCGTGCCGCAGCTTCTTGAATGATGGCGGACGGCCGCTTGCGATTGGATGCCGCCATCTCTTTGGTACCGCCCATAACGGCAGCCAAATGGCTGAAGCACTCAATGCGCTAACCAATGGGAGAGGAGCGTTTAATGTGACGTCAGACTGACTCTTTTGTAACAGTAAGAGTATGAAGAGTAACGTTCATTTTATTGGGAGCCATCCACGGGAACACAGCTCCTGCATTCATTCTGGATATGTGTGTTTATCGAATCCCCTTCTTCGTCGGTAGGCGATAGGTAGGGATATAGCTACGACCGCCATAGGCCGACCGCGTCTTTTTGTCGGTGACAGTAGTTTTTTTTAAATTCGCGGAAAACAGAATAATATTTAACGGTTTATTACAATGTGATTAAATATTTAATTTTATTGTTTTCACAAATAATTTTTAAATAAATAATATGTCTTAATCAAGAATAATATCTTTCTTTCTTAATAAAATGAAATTTAACTCTTTATTTCCTTAAAATATCTTTCAAATATATTTTATGGCTATCTTTCAATAAATTTTAATCTATGAAATAGTAAAATATTAAATGGAAAACTAGCATGCTATATTAAAATAGTTCTAAATTAATTTCCCTAAAATAGCATTTCTATTTATAACAATGAAAGAAAGAATTTCTAAACTGTGTTTTGCAATCATGATTTTATTGATAAAACAAATATGCTTTTTTTAAGAGAGATTACAATGCTATTTATTTTCGAAAACAAAATAATTTTTAAGATTGTTTAATAAATTATTTTGCAATATTGTACAAAGATTATGAAATAGTTTGCTTCTAATTTCTAAAATTAATAATGTTTTCTATTTATATATATTTATAATATATATATAATAAAAAAAGGATTGGCTATTGGAACAAACAGTTTTAGTAAAATTATATTTTTCTATTGTTAAGTGTTTTATTGAAAATCATTCAAAAAAAATTATAATATTCGAAAATTACATATAGCCCATTTAACTAAAGAATTTTGCACGACACAAAATTTTGAATATTATCATATTATCTACCATTTTTGCCATAACTATTTTTACATTTTTTTTTTTCAGTAAAAAACGTTTCCTTTAAATGGTGCGTAAAGTTTCTAGTTAATTTTGAACATGGGTAACTAAAAAGTAAAATTATTTCATTGTATAAAGAAAATTTCTTCTGAATACATATTGCTTATGTTTTTTAATATAAAATATCATTTTACAATAATATCATAAAAAGCGAAATTTTGATAGTAACTTAGAAGATTCTACTTCATTAATAACAATGTTATCAGTTAATATCATAATATGTATTTAGATTCTCTGCATAAATTTTGACATGCACTATATTCTATTACAGAATCGCTCAGATACGTGTATTATTTTAAATAATAAAATCAATAATAGGATGAAATTCAAAAAAAAAAAATTATTATTATTATTTAGAAGTTTATTAAGATTATTGCAGTTCTTACAAAATTTTATTACATGTATTTTAGTAATTATACATCTAAATTTGTGACATTAAGTAAAAAAAATTGATTTAACATTAATATTGCATGTATTTAAATACAATAAGAGTTTGAAAATGTAAATAATTTAATTTTCATGTTAATAGTCTAGGTATTTATGTGATTTTATCCGAACAGCGTTATTATTAATATGCAGGTATTAGTGCAAATATAAATTATATTTACCATAATACACTAATTTACTTATATAATATTATTAAATGAGGCTACAAAAATTTAATTTTTTTCCCCAATTGTATAAAATTAAACTTAAAATAAAGGATTTCCAGTATTTCTTTCGAATTTTTTTTTTTTTTTTTTTTTTTTTTTTGAGAATTCTAAAGACGAACTAGAGTAATATCGATTAGAATGATTAAAAATATTTCTGGGTGCAATTTATTTTGAAAAATTTTTTCAGTGTTTTCTTTTGCAAAATTTGTTTGAATACAAGTGTTTTAAATGGATGTGATGCTTTCAATAAATTGAATCATTATATCCCATGAATAAATAACTGACAATTTGGTTAAATCATTGCTTATGCTCAAATCCTTATTTTTTCTTTTTGTTAAAAATTTTGATTTGACTTGGAATCTATTGCTTAAAGTAAATTTAAACCTATCCAAGTATCCGCCCTTGCAGTGAGAATCGAACCCACAAATTGTTGAACTGAAATCCAGATTCAACTTCGGAAAAAATATAATTCAACTTTCTCCAGAGTAAGAAAATAAATTTTCTGGTCAACGACAGTACTTTAAAATTAAATAGTCCAGTAAATTAATTGTAGCTTGCAATTCCTGTCAACCATGATACATAACAAAAAATAAATAAATAAAAATAAAATTTCCCTTTAATGGCTACACGCAATTGAATGATAAAACTTTTTCCTACAATTTGAAACATCGATTTGTTATCTTAATTTCTGATATAAAAAAATTCTCGTAATAACACACTAGATTTTCGGAAGCAAAACTCATTTATTATGAACTTCCAGCCTGCACATATAGGTATATAAAAGGCTTCAGATGGTTCATCCGGAGAAGGGGGTAAATAGCGCTACCAGAACAAGGGCTGAGTTCGGGGTCGGATCCCGAAATTCCCGTGGAGGGCCCCATTTTTCCCTTTGGGTCCCCATTCGTCCCTCTAAGTGTCAACGATTTCTCAACCTCTGCTTGACCTCCCTCTTCATCTGCTCACTCTTGACAACAACTACCAGTGATATTTTTAACCATGTGCTCATTCAAAACTTTTGAGGGAAAAATACTTTTGCACTGTGAATTTTTTTTTTAGAAAGGTAAAATTTACTCGGCTTATTTTTCTTCTAAAAAGTTTTCGTCGCTACTACACCTAACGTAAAAGTACTTACAAATATTTTGTTAAAATGTGAATTCAGTGGTTATCTTAGGCAACACAAGAGGTTTACTTAGTGATTCAATCTTGCTGATTCATGAATATTCTTTCACCATGTGATAAACTCAGTAAGGTTAAACACACAAAATAGTTGACTCACTTTTTGTTTACCACTAAATTACTTTATCACCAACAACATATTTGCGAAGTGATTTCTACTTAGCAAACATTCTGTATATGATACGTCACCATTGTGTGCCTAAATCACTTTTAATTCTGTTCAACCAATCAGATTTGTTTATTTTATTACATGCGAAAACGGCGAGAGCAAAAATTGCGCAAATTTTATACAATAAAAATGAAACAACTTGTTATAATTAAATTAAAAATAAGATAATAATTATTTTCCACATTGATCTTATGGTAATTGGGATTGTTTTACTTTAAATAGACTATTGCTATTGAAAATTTTCTATCAAAATATTTTATCCAATTACATTAACTACAGAGAGTAATCAAATATAATTTAATATACGGGTTTGAGAAATAAGTATTTACTTTGAATAAAATACTTTAAGTATACGGAGTGATAATCTATTTCTATATTCAGAGTTCATTACAAACAAGTTATCGCATCTTGAATTATACTCAAAACATTAGTAAAATAGCTCGATTTGAAATTAAATTTCATTAACAACATCTAATTAAATAAGTTAATATAGATTCAAAAACTTTAAATTTGTGAAATACAGAAGGATTCTCTAAATAATTAAATCTGTCAACAAAAAAATAATCAGTTCTTTTGTAATTATAACGATAGTTCTATAATATGTATATTAACACATTGAATAATTAATTAGTTAAAATTATTTCTCAATCTGGGGATAAAAATTATAACATAATTTAGTTTAATGAAGAAATTAAAAATTTTATAGCTCCTTAATAAATGTATTTTCAAAAATTCGATACAGCACATTGTATTCAATCTGTTTCATAATTGCAAAATTTTGACTACATTTGTGAGTTTTAAAGGATTTAATCTATATGATACAGTGATAACTTCATTTAATGAGGAGTAGAAGGATTAATTTAAAAAGAGAGAAAGAGATAAAAAAAAAAAAAAAAAAAAAAAAAAAAACATATAATTTCAGTAACCTTATAACTTTTGTTTTAAATGTGATTTAGATTTTCGATTAAGTATTACTGTAATAAATTAATATTAAATTTTCTACAATGCTTAAATGTGTGTAATAAAATAAATAATAAGCTTCAATATTTGTGTGTGTGTGTGGCTTATTTAATTTCATGCTCGCTAGATACAACAACAGGAAATTAAAGTGCAGTATTTGCTATATTGGTTCTCTGGGTAATGTGACAATGATTTTCAGGTGAATAATGTAGCGCTCACCTCTACATCAAACGCCACTAATAATTACTATTATATGACGGTAATCAGTTTAGATAATTAATTTCACAGCAACATCCCCTTGAATTCTAGCGCATTGGGAGAGAAGAGCCAGAATTGATTCCTCGTAGTTGTAAGTGGCCACATACAACAAACACGTTTAGCAAGGATTTGATTAGGGGTATCCTACTGATTTTTTTTAAAAAGAGAAGTATTATTTTTATAATTAAAAGTCATAATTTTTGTAAATCACGAGTATTTTGCATAGATTACTATTCATGTATTTGTAATAAGAATATAAAATGTATAAAATATTCAAATAAAACTTAAAGGCACAATCCATAAGCATATTCTCTGTTTAGAATGATAAATTGTTATTTATATTATAATGTATACAACAAACTCATTTAAAATAAATTGCCATTTTCAATTAACAAAATTAAATAAGAAAATTATGATGGTGAAAATTATGAAATAATTACGATTTACAGAAAAAGATGACAAAAAAATTTTTTTTAAGTTCTATCATTATTAAATCGTGATTTATGTCTGCAATAGTAAAATATAATTTTTATAATGTATGTGATTTATAAAGCTATAAATTTAATTAAAATAAATCATTCATAGAACCAAAATATATAAAAAAAAAAGACTTGCTTTCTCTAAAGTAAGCTGTAACTGCTTAGAAATAAGTATAAGGAGCGTTTTAAAAATTCAAAAATTGAATTTATTTGGCATGTAGTTTTTCTTAATCATTTTATATGCATTTTGTCGTAATTTAAGCTAGTTCGATTTACATTTTCACACTGCTGAATTTCAAACAATATTTTTTATAAAAAAATTAAATAAGAAGAAAAATATAAAAAATGTGACACCTATATTTGGCACATTGTTCTTGAATGCATATTGCCAAGTCAAACTTATACTTCATTGGTAAAAAAATATCTAGTTCTTGTTCTAATAGTTACATTTTTGAGTTTTGAGCTTATTTTTTTAGTTTTGTAAAAGCATTTCATTTTTCTCATAAACATGATTTTTATTTGATGAATGAGTTTTTCACTACAAGATTGCTGGTTTAAAATTTTATTAAAACTATAGTATATATAGCCTTTTAAAAACGAATTTATATATCAATACAAAAATCTGAATAAATTGGGAATTTTTAATTTTAAAATATTATTTATGCTGTAATAATATATGTAATTGTATTTAAAATTGTAACTAACAGCCTTAAAAAACAAGAAAATATTGAATTATTTTATTCACTTGAAGGTTAGTATTTAGACATGTAATTGTAGTCAACCATTTTAAATTAACAGAAGTATTTCCAAACATTTAAATTGTAAGACACATTATAAAGTATGACTACAATATTAAATAATATGAATAACAATGGTTATAAAAGTTTAATATGATTAACAATATTGTTACTTTTGTTGTTAATATAAATAACAATCAAAGTATATAAATAGCTATAAAAATATTCTTTTGTATCTGATGAAATGAATAAATGACAATATTTTCTGAAATATTTGACAATAAAAATTTATTGCATTTTATTTAATTTTCATTAATTTCTTTATTATTTAGTTTAGAGTATAAATATACATATTATAAAAAATTTAATTTTGCAAAAGATAAATATAATATACTTACAATTCAAAAGAAATACTGATTTTCAGGTAAATATTCCTGCATATTTTCTTACCGAATCTATAAAAGTAAAAAAAGTTCTGTAAGGAAACCAAATGATAGTAACTTCATATTTATTTTAAAATTAATTAAGAGTTTTCGAAGTAAAAATGTGAATTTTATTATTAAAATTAAGTACTTAGTAATATTTTTTATAAAGCATTTCTCCAGACTTTCTATTAAAAATAGATGGCTTTAAATCAGAAATCAAATTAAAAAAAGTACCTGTTTTACTTATAGTTAATATAATTAATATTAACCACTGTAGTATTTGACACAGTATTATTTACAGACAATCAGAAGTTTTCAATGTAAAACGTGAATATCTTCTACTTATAATTTTTGCTTAAAGGTGTTATTAACACATTGCTGTATTTTGAAACATTTTAATTCCATTTTAAGCCATAAATTAATACTCAAATGTTTTTTCTATTTTACTTGAGAATTCTTTTTCTAATTCTTATATAAAATAGAACGAAAAGAAATTAATTCTGATCTCAACATTATTTACTTTCTAATTATTACCTAAACATTATTAATTCTTTCTCTAAAAGATAACCTGTAAATTTCTAGTAATTTCAATTCTCATTCTAAATGAAAATCCTCAAACTCACAAACAAATCCTCTTTTAGTTTAAATACTGAATTTAAGAGGCTTGAAATACTTTTGAAAAATATTAAATTAAGCATTATTAAACAAATTACTATTGCGTGAAAAAATAAAGAATTGAATTGATACAAGTAGAATCAAGATGTTGGTTATACTCATATGTCCTGAATTAAAAATATGTTTCATAATACATTTTATAATTTTTTGATAAAATGTCCAGATTGTGCAAAAACAATTTAATTGACATTTTTTCATTTACTTTTTAATTAAAATTAAAAAACAATTAAATACCCATATGAAAATAATTTATTTCTCTTAATGGAAATCTTTCAAAAATAAGGTTTTGTAAAATATAATAATTCTTAAGAAACTAAATAATAAAATGACTGCCCAAAATACAGAATGTGAATCACAGTGATTCCTCCTCATAAATTTGATTTGAATTTTACTATGAAACTTAAATATGATACACACATTCACTTCCAAAATAGTTTTAATAGAAAAGTTTCAATATAAATTTGACTGTATTTATATTTTGTGGAATCAGTATTTATGAAAAAAGAAAGTTTTCAATGTATTAATATTAAGATTCATGCGTAAAATAAGGTTTTTTTTTTTATAAAAAGTTTCAACGATGTTTATATTTAATCATGCCTTTTAATTAAAACTAAAAATAAAATTTTAACGAATCAGTTTCATTTTAAATTCTTTGAAGAATTTTAAAATTTTATTGCATTTGAATGTTTTTAAGCCTTTTATTTTCAAATTTCATTTTAAAATCAGATAGACATCTTACAAAATGAAAAGCTATTTCACCTTTCATGGAAATCAAAATTTTTATATGATAAATTAAAATTAATAAAATATAGTATCACGATTATAAAACTATTCATATCTATGTGTTAATTTTATTTCCATAAACAAAGAATTCAGCCTATATTATATACATTTCAAATACTTTTTTATTATTGGAAATGAAGCTCCATCGAAAACGAATCACATTGATTTATTTTCGATATAAAGATCAAAGTTCAAATGTAAACTTCTAGAAATTCTTAACATCATGTTCAATTTTTTAACTTCTGAATATTTATATTTATTTTCATTTTGTATTTTAACTGAAAAAAAAAATTGTCCATTACTATATATTTACTTACAATAATATGCTTTGGAATGTTATGTGAATACATTACATTTTAACTCTTTATTTACTTTTAAAATCTTATGATGTGAATAAATATAGTTTATGAAATAAACAATCTAAAATTTTGAATGTTTTCATTTCCAAATCAATATAGTTTCCTATAAATTTGACATCAAATGCTAACTTAATAAAATCAAATACTGAAGAGTGATTACTTATGAATCTTAAAGTATTTTATGATTATTTATTCTGATATCTAATGTAGGTTTTCAATTAAAGCACCTTTATCTCATATTAGTACAGGTATTTTCAAACATTTATTATTAATTAACTTTTTGATTTAAATCCGCACAGTATATAAAAAAAAATCAAGTAATTTTTTTAATTTAATGTTTTTCTTCCAATATCACTTGTTTAGAAATGTCCATAAAAAATGAAGGAAATAATTTGCATGTAGGAAACTTGTGTTAATAGATGCAGTATAAAATTAATAGATCAGTAATTCTAATTTTTAAATTGAACTATAGAACAGTGGAATTCTTGAATAGTGGAATAAACTAGTAGGTCTTATTACTTTTTATTATAGAAGAAAATTTGCATGCGTTTTTTCCTCTTCCCATAACAGGAAATCGAGGTTTAATTTATGACGAAAAAGCCGAATTCTGAGCTACACCCGGGAAGCAACCTTCCCATTAGAAGCAATTTGCCAATGCATCTTCAATGAAGAGAGAAAGGTCATAGGGAGTGATTTGCTTAGCCTTGGTTTGCTTATCGTCGTATTTTATGAGAATTGCTGCTCAGGCATTCCATTCTTTTTCTTTTTCAAACTGTTAGGCTTTCATCGATGTTTGTTTACGGCTTCTTGAACTGACCCATCAATATATCTTTGAAAAAGGTGGAAATTCAAATAGCAACTGACAAACAAACCGGTTGTGGTCTAGTTTATAACTCCTTTTTTTTCCATCTCGTTGTAACCCTGGCCTTATTGTGAATGATATGCTATAACAGAGGCGTGGCGGAACTGGTTCGAACAGGTTGCATGGGACCATTAATTAAACCGTGCCTACACACACATCCCATAGAACCGGTAGTCCGTCAGAGAGAAAATATATTTGTGTGCGCAAACAATTTCAAAGGGAAAAAAATTGACGTAAATCATTCCGTGTCTAATGCAAGCATTGAAACCTTGTCATGTCGATATTATTCTCTTTAGAATTTCTGAGATAAAAACTCTTACATAAGAAACAAAAAAAAATCAAGTGATTTTTGAGAATGCAAGGAAAATCAAGATAATTACCAATTAATCATAAAATGCATGAAACTGTTTATAGTTACAGCGTTAAAATACCTGTAAATATAACTGAATAAGAAGCGACAAAGAAACCTCCCTTGAAAATTCTTTTAAATAAATTAGATTTTGTAAACAAATTTTTTGGTTATTTCAAAAATTCATCCTTTTTTAATTTTTAAGCTTGATAATTATTCAGAATTACAACCAATTTTGTACATCTGTTAGAAAACAGTGAAAAATTATTAATTGTTTCAAAAATTTTACTATAAATTCATTTTTCAATAAAAACCGATACTGTGTGAAATATTACCATAACTTTTTATTTATATGTATTGTATTCATATTTTACAAATATTTCTTTATTTTGTGGTTTCAAAAATATATTATGCAAATATTCTTAAAATATGGGTATTCAATTTTAGTTAAATTAGTTATAACTAATAGCAAAGAATTGCTATTTAAACTTATATAAGAACTTGTATCTAAGAAAAATTTTTATTTACATAAAAACATTTTTCTTTCAATATTACTGTTTGTTAATATTTTTAATCAGAAGATCAAGTATAAGTAAGTTTTGAAAACTTTAAAAATTAAGGTAGTCAAAACTAATGTTATGTGACAAAGGGAATCTAATAACATAAGAAAAAAAAAAGAATGTGTTGTCTTGAATCTAATGTTATTAAAAGATAATTATATTTAGTTTGCACAATTCGTTATAGATATAAGGCTAATAAATATAAAGTTTGAAGAATAAATTCTATTTTAAATGGTTTATAATAAACAAGAAAAATAATTTATCTTAATTTAAAAACAAAATTATCATAATCAAATCGGGGGAATGTAAATAGTAAATTTCTTTATATTAAACCGGAAAAAATATAATGAATATGTTGCCAATATGTGACTTAAGATCTATTTCTTTAACATTGTATAAAAATATTCATCACAATAAAATTTGTTTCAGTATTTTTAACACAAGTTTTTTTAAAATAATAAATTTGTGTTATAAATAATACAAGAAAAAGTTACTCAATATTTTTTAAAAAAGAAGTTAATTTTATTTCTAATTTGTGATCACATATCTAATCACGTGGACAAAAATGAAACGTGTTGTTTCATTGTTTTACTGTTTATTATTTGTTTGGAGTTATGAAGTATTTTTCTTAACCACTGTCTGTTTTTCTTTCTCTATAATGTCTACTGAATAATGTAATATTTCTAAGAATACTGTAGTAGGAAATTTTAATAAAACTGGTATTAATGTATAACAAATGCTTGACTTCGTTAGAGTGTACAAAACTTTTATTCTTCCGCCTTCTACAGCATTTTTCAGCAAAAAAATATCTCAGAAACGTAAAATCGACTACACTCGCTCGTTTCTTACTTCCCAGAGTAAAAAAAAAATTTTTTTGCTTCCATCCATCGCCAAGTGGCTCTGAGATGGTGAAATGCTGTCGTCCTTGACTCTGCTGGCAAGGGCCCCAAACGGAGGGCCTCATCTGGTTGTAAGAAGTTTCCGAGTGATTCCTTGGGGGGCCACCTGTACTTGTGCATACCCTTGCCCTTGAACTTGGTGCCTCTACATCTTCCCGAAGCATCCCTAGCTCGGTACCCCTCGGAACGGGTTCTCCATCCAAGCCTTTCTCTGCCTTCTCGAGGAAGCAGCGTATGCGGATGTAAGAGAATCGTAAATCTTGGGAGCCGGTGGGGGTCCCTGCAAGGGATGCGAGCCTCAAGAAGCGTTATGTGCACTTGTATTACTTTGTGATCGTTTGCTTTCTTTTTATGGCACACGAAGAACTTTCATCGTCCGTTTATTGCCTATGTGTAACGGAATTTGAAAGGTTGGAAACATAAATATTGACTTTAAAAGATGTGGATAATATATAATCTAATGTGGTCAAAACAGCAGCAATATATTTGGATATATTGTTGGTTAAGTGTAAAGATATTTTTGAGTAAATTTTAAAAAGTAACAACAGTCTTAAAAAGATTACCGATTATGTATACTAAACGCGTTTGAAGCTATATTTACTGCTTATCAAGAATTTCATGAAGAAATATTTACAACTGAGAAGCAATTACCATGGGTAACAACTAATGTGATAAAAAGACAACTCAGGTTTAAAACTGAATGAGGATTACATTTAGCCAGAGATATTAAAACTGAATATAGTTGAATACAGCTAGTATCATAAATCCAATTTTATTTTATTTTGTATATTATCCATTAGTTTTAGCCGCAGAGTTAATAGGAATGTTTCCACATTCACTTAAAAGTTAGAATATTTACTGTTATCTCAATTTTTAACAACTCTGTCTTAGTTTTTATAATGTGCGCTTATTATATTTACTTTTATTAATACATATAAATATAATTTTAATATTATTCATTTGTAAAATCAAGTTTTATTTAATTATTCGTTAGTTTCTTAATAAAGGAGAATTATTTTGTTTATCCACAAAGGAAACATAAATCCTGAATATAAATCTATTATAGGATTTCTCATTAGGAGAAAACACTTGGTAAAGAAATAATGTGTTTCTGTATTTTTTACTGCTTATCCAAAATTGTTGTTATTTTTCTTCTTGTATTTATTTTAAAGACTATTTAGGTAAATTTGAAAACACCATAAAGATAAAAGTATAATTCAAAGTGCGTTTCTTTTAAATGTAGAAGAGAATTAACTATACGAGCATAATAAATATTAAAATATTTTAATTCAATTAAAAATAACATTAGCAAAATTCTATTCCAAAATGACAAAAAAATGAAAACAAATATAAATTATTAATTATAAAATTCAATAATCTAAAAATATTTTCTTTACATGAGTTTATTTTCTAAATCTTATTTATAATTGGATTTGTTTTCTTTTTTAATTTTGATAAACCTGTTGAATTTTTAATTGTTATAAGATATTAAAACCTTTTTAATTAATATTTAGTGAAATTTTCAAAATGGATTTCTTCTAAGAAACGAAGAACATTTAAGCAAAGAACAATAAAACTTTTCTTCAATTTATAATGTGTTATTATTCCTATATCTTTAAATAATTTATGTGATAAAATTTATTCGCATTAAAAATTTAGCATGTACTACTCAGTTGCAAGAAGGAGAAAAAAAAATCTTTTCCCCAAAATCTTATTCTGTAAGATTTTTATTTTTAATAATTTTTAAGCTCTAATATATTTTGCTTTTAAATGAACTAAATAAAATAAATTAATTTTACATTCCAATGGCATTCACTTGATGCTTAAACGATATAAAATGCCGTGTTTTATTTGAATTAAAAATAATCCCAGTCTTTGCTCTGGAAATAATTTTTCTCTTATTCATTCATTCCTTGTTTATTGTGAAATAGCGATTTGATTTTAATAAAAAATTTTCTTTCAACGACGACATATCACCATTGAAATTCGAAAGAATAATTACTTCATAAATTTAATTTCGCGAAAAATAGTACAGCCTTTTCTCTTTAATCTCACATTCTTTTAAATAAATAAACACAAATATTGAATTAGATTATAAATTAATATGAGGAGTTGTGCTCAGAGTTTAAAAAAAATATTTGATGGATATGAATTATTACAAATAAATTGCATTTATTTGTTGTGTATTTAAGTTTTAGTTGAAGGTTTATGTGTACCTTTTGCTCTACGATTTAATGTATTTGTTATAAGGGAAAATTCTCTATTAAACAAACATATCAACACCTATTTATTTCAATAGTGTTGAATATATATTAAAAATTTAAACAAGACACATTTTATACAAAGTACGTATAATATTTTGTTAGGGTTTAAAAATTTTAATGCAGAAATATTTCTCAGTGCTTTAGTGCCTTTGGTTTTACTTAAAATTGCTTTCACTAAATTTATCAGGAATCTTTAATAACTTTTTAATTATTTTAGTTATAAAATATTACTGCTTCAGATTTTCAAAATTGATTTCAACAAATCAAACCTTGATCATTTCTAAATACCCTTGTTGGTAAAAAGAAAATTTAATAAATTTAACTACGTAAAAGTGATTTTAAACAGGTAAAATTATATCTTGACCCAACTGATTTACAATGAAGTAAACATAACTTTTATAAGAATTAAAATGATTTAAATTATTTAACGTACATTAATCAGATGTTATTAAATTATTTAATCTAAAGAAATTTTTTCATATAATAAAAATATAGAATAATAAAGAAAATAAATTGTTTATAAGTTAGGTGTTAAAACTTTCCCTCTAATATTCTTATAGAGCATAAATTCATGCAACACCAATATCAAATATTTTAAATCCGATTTATTATAATCATATTTAAAATACTTAATTACGATCTTATTATAGATAATTAAAAGCAAAAATATATCCACAAAAAGTTCTTCTAAATAAAGGTACCAGTTATAAATGATGAAGTCAGTAGAAAGAATAGAGATATTTCAGGTTACCTCTACATACCTCAAGTAGAATTATATATATATATATATATATATATATATTTGAAAATTGCTTAAAATTACAAAAGCAAGAGAGAGAGAGAGAGATGATGATTATGCATAACTAGTACAAAGAAAGTGAAATATACAATATGAATAAGTTTAGATTAAATAAAATGAATAACAGTGAAATACCAACATGGCCAGCTTCAGGAGGTGTTGACCACATTGGCATTTTTTAAGTTTTAAAACTTTTCCATACAGTTTTGGAGTGCAATGGCTAAATTTAGACATTGCAGAAAAACCATATTTTGTGGCAATGTGGTCAACACCCCCTGATGAAGCTGGCCATGTTGGTATTCCACTGTTATTCATTTTTCATTTTATTTAATCTAAACTTATTAAAATTGTAAATTTCACTTTGCATGTACCAGTTAAATCCAAAAATTTTGTTATTGGATTTTATTATATTAGATATTTTGTTACTAATAAAAATCTCAAGTTATATAAAATGTTGATAAAATTATACAAGTTATTATATCTCTTTTGCTTTTGTAATATATATTCCGAGTTCATATCAACGGAATTTGGTTATGCATAAAATTCGCAGTGTGTTCATTCAATTTTTATATGTTGAATCTATAATAATACTTACCAAATATATTTTTGTTATGACTTAATATAATCTTAGTAACAATTTTCTCCTTTCACTTTCTACCGTGTAACAGTTGTCTCATTTGCAGCTTATTTCAAGGCACACACACAATTAACTCTGTTCTCCCGAAATTTTCAAATAATTTCTAATATATTCTATTCATTGCAGGCACATATTCGAATAACCACTTTCTTGTAAAAGTCCGCTCACTCGAACAATGCGAGTAAAACCAACTTTCCTCGGAATGCGCGTGTTAATTTATTCATTCGCTGTCTGAAACAACGGCGTGAAGCTTTCCAAGGAATCGGAAATTCATGCGATACCTGAAATCTCATCCACTCGCCAATTAAACTAATAGAATCAAATCTAAACCGGATTCTCACGGAATCATTTAATTAAAAATCGCAATTCGAATTTATCGGAAATAACCACAATGTAGCAATGATGTATTCATTCAAATAACGCTGATTTCATAGATGGCGAGGAATTTTCCTAAGCAAATAAATCCCGTTCAAACAAACTAAAAGCTCGGAGACTTTCCGCTGATACTCGTCAACCATTTTCCTCAAATTTGCAATGAAAGCTTCCAAATTCTATAGAGACTTTATTATATTCTCCCATCGAATTGTTGACGTACAAGCTCTTGGAGGCTTTTCGAGATTAAAACTCGATATTTTCTCTCTCGTCCACCCCTCCCTTCTGCTCGTCTTTTCCCTTTCAAATGCGTTCCTTATGTGCAGATATTTAAATAAATGCGGCCATTTCCTTTCTCGAGCAAATGTTTCAGCTTTCCTTGTTTGCCCAAGTGAAGCTACGATCTTTTGGAGGAGGAGACAATCTTCAGATCAAAAGAGATCTGGAGATTTGAATAATGAGCAGGCATACAATTAATACATAAATGCTACAGTTGAATTAGTTTATTCATACTTTAAACATGTAAATAACTGACTGGATACTTTGAAGTTTCATTTGCTTCATCTGTGTTTCTTGCTGTGTCTGTTTATACAGAAACCACGTTTGCTTTAAACTGCAGATAACTCTCTCCAAATGTAATTTTCCCATTATTGAAGTACGACCATTGTACTTAAAATTAAATCATGGATTAAAAATATTCCTAAATTCTAATCACAAGTGATTTTTAATACTACATACTTTATTCCATAAGCATTCAAATCATTTCAAAAATATTTATACGATTATTATTTGAAATAATCATATAAATATTGCTGATATTTCTCATTCAAGAATATTAGCTGTTTTGATTTAATTTTATTATTGGATTTTATTATATTAGATATTTTGTGAATAATAAAAATTCTAAGTTATATATAAAATGTTGATAAAATGATATGAAATTATTTTAGAATAGTACATGTATTAAAAACAATGGTTTGTTCGAAAATAAGCTTTGTTTTGTTTTTAATAATTTATACTGCAAAGTGTTGAAATATATTCAAAATTTTACGTTCCAACCAAGAAATATCAACAGCAAAAAAAATTTTAATTGTTAGTTTAATTTAGTCTTTGTGTTATCAATCATGTGTTGATAATAAGTACAAAGTTGATAATAATAAAAAGTGTACACATAAGCCTGTTGACAATAACGGATTTTAATTTTTCATAAATGTAAATGAAAATTTTGGATTCAATAGGAATAAGAGTAGCACTAGTCATTTGGCGTGGTATTTGTACAAAAAATCAACTAACTAGAAATTTCTACTCGATCAATGCATTTTAGATCAGTACATAACTTGTACTGTGTAGGTTTCTTTTACAAATGAAAGGAATAATAAAAAAATTTTTTGAACAAAATAAAAATATTTTAATTTCTTAGTGCAGTAAAATATGTACACATTTCTAATAGAAATTTTGTTGACATTGCAAAAAGAAAAAAAAATTTACAATTATCGAATACTTTTTAAAATTTAATTTATTCTAATCAACTTACATATTGTTAGTTAGATATGCGTATGCTTACTATATAAATATATATAAATACATTTGATTCTAAAAGAGTAGAGATTATTTAAAAAATTAGCAAATGATATTTTCAAAAATTAGTGTATCAAAATAATATTGCAATAATTTATGCACAGTGTGTCAGCAATATCCTCAATAAATATTATGTATTTATTAGAATATGCTCATTTCAGTAAATGTTTATCTACTTAAATATATTCATTTTGATATAATTTAAATTTACAGTCCCATTTTTGATCTGAAAAATTTGCCACTTTTATTTTTTAAGTTGTTATAACCTCAACTATTTACAGAACTATTTAGTCATTGAGATTTTAATTAATCACAATGATTTCTTGCTGATACTTACTAAAAAAATCCTTTAAAATTATACAGCTGTTTCACTGATAAATAAAATAAAACTTAAAAATGAATATTGCACAAAAAATATAAATACATATGTGTTTATTTATTCCTCATAAATTAAATACATATTAATGGATGGTTCATAAAAAACATTTTGTATAATTCCTCCTAATTTTAGACAATTACTGAGTTAAATACAGAGTGAAAAAAATAGTTCTAAATATTTCCTTAATTTTTAATTGGTTTTAGAATAATTGATGTTAAAATGAATGAGTCAGTAATTTCATATTTTTTCCATGAAGATTTCTATTGTTTCAGATCTATCCTATTAAAAAATCAGTTTTAAATTTCTGCATTATATTGCAATAATAATGAGGATTTACAGCCGTCCATCTGGAATCCGACCATTCGATTGGTACTGAACGAGGTCCAGCTTGCACCCAAGGGGTCGCTCCACTGACTAGGACCAATAGGGTCAGCTCCACCATGCCAGGTTAACCAATGGACGTGCATTCAACACCATTCAGTATTCAATGAGTTGAAACATTTTTTTTTTTACAGAATCCTTCTTCTATCTTTCTAGTCGATTTTGCTTTTTAGAAAAAGGTAAGTGAAAATAAGTAATGGCATGATTTTGCAATTCTTCTTAACTGCAGTAAATTAAGTCATTTCCATCTCAATTATAGGATTCCTTATAAAGTTTGATTTACAAGAGAGTTGTCGAAGGAATAAACAAGTTAATTCATGGTTCTGTAATTGTCATATGATAATTAATTCATATTTTACAGCAGGAATTTGTAATTGTTCAATGTTCTTTAGAAATAACAATTCTTAAGAACATGTTTGATTGTAGAATGATTTTGATGTTGAATATTAAATAATTGAATAGAATTTTTGCACAACCTATTCAATTCAACTTCAACTCAGATGGATATTTATAACTCAGTTGCATATTTTTATTATAAGACTTAAAGTACATAAAAATGAAGAATATAATTTGAAATCTTTTTTACTTTCTCTCATATACACACACAAATTGTCGCTTAGTTATTCGATAAAATTCCTTGTCATATGAAATTAAGAAATGTAGTTTTTTGCTACGACATATTCATATTACGAATTAATATGTAAAATGAAAAGAAACTTTTATACTTCGAACACGGCCTTTTTAAAATATATTTATATAATTGAAAGACCATATTTTATTTGACACTTACCATATTTTATTTTAAACTTCAACCAAAATTATTTGAATGGATTTCATTGAAATAAATAATTTATCTACATATTCTTTAGTTATGAATTTTGTATTTATAATTATATTATTACAAATTTTGTATGTGAATCGTTTTTATTTTGTACAAAGAGCAGAGTAGAATGTGGGCGTGTAAAATTTGTCGAACACGCATTATTTGAAAAATGGATTATGAACAAGCATTCAATAGGTTTCCAAAACGGTAAATCCGTATCCAATTTCGACCGTTGCAGTTATATTCGTGTGTTCTTTGTACCATGTTTGACTAAAAATAAAAAGACGAACTACTTTATCTTCTGCTAACTGATTCAGACCGTCTTACTTAATAACTGTTGCCTTTAAGCAATAAAACAATGGTTGAAACATTCACATTCAACAGAAATGAGAGAAAAAAAATTAACGTCTGAATTCTATGTAATAAAAAAAGCGAGAAAAAACATTAAAATTCTGCTAACCGAACAAGAAATAAACTTTTTTTTTTAACTGAATTTATAATCTTCAATCTATCGTGATTAGAACAAGTAAAAAAGTAGGAGAAAGAAAAAAAGGAAAAAAAGAGATCGTGTTTTACAAAATAGTATAAGTATAATCCGTGCATCTGTGGTAAGATAGAAAAAAAAATGGAAACTTTTTTTTATTTAGTAACCGTCGATTTGACAGGTGAAATAAAACAAAAAGAATTAAATGAAACTTCTGTTCCACGTGTAATGGAATTATTAGAAACACGAAGAGAAAATTTTTTTTCTTAAAACTGCAAAAATAAGTTAATATAATAATAGTATGATATTTATTTCATTTCCCAAAAATTGATAAATGATATTAATAAATACATCATATATAATTAGCAATTTGCTTTGATTTGAAGGAATAAGAGAAAATTCGTGTTTAGTTTGCATATATAAGCAGAGTACAACCATTTAGCAAAACTGGAGATATATTTATGATATGTAAAACGAATTCTTTAAAAAACGCTGATTGTGTCATTCCCACCGTCTGTGATGTAATTCCAGAATGCCTTTGAATCACAATCGAAAGAAGTACAATTCTGATGAAAAGCCAGACGTCTGCCTGATTTTCAGACCAAGTCTATTCTGCAAGCGATTGTAATTTGCTGTTCCAATATACCCAATCTGTGATATTATCTAACTGAAACTTTGACTGAAATGCCATAACAGACTATTTATATATGTATGTGCATTACAATTACAGTTCTGAATGAGAGGCCAAGAAGCAATACTAATAGTGGATCCAAAATTTATATTTATATAGACCCAAAATTATTCTACATTTTATTGTAGATATTCCTTTACATTTAAAATTGTGCCCATTGTATCTACAAGTATATAAATAGATATGCATGTCTAATAAATGTCTTTATATAGTAAAAGACATAATGACATCATTTATATATTTTGTGTGTAATTAAAAAAGTAGTAATAGATATCGAACTATATTGAGATATAACACATCAAGTATGAAAGATTTTAGTTGCATTTTAATTTTCTACTCTTGAGGGTAATTTGATTATATTATTCTAACAGCTTGATTATTAATATTTTATTTTGGAAACATTTCCAAATTCATAATTATCAATAGAATATAAATGATTGGCTTCGCTGTTAAGAAATATGAATTTTAAGTGGTTAATTTTATTAATGTGTGAATATATTTTTATTTTCCTCGGAACTACTTCGAAACATTTATAAAAATATTTAGTTCTTTAACTTTGCTATAAATATCTATATATTTATTCATGCTCGATCAAAAAAATTAATAAAAAGTTTTTGGATGTCGTGTCTGCATTAAATATGAATATCAGTTTCTTTTCATAATTATGATTTGGAGTCTATCGATAATTAGGTTGATGAGAGCACCTGCAGACGACAACGAACGTCGGCTGATCGGAATTTATTGCCACTGAAATTGCGGAACTGTTCATGTCGTCTGTGGACCACTTCCTCGAACTTTTCGTTGATTGTTCCCCCGCCATCAGAATTAGATACCTTCATTGAATGCGGCTAAAACTTTCATCCGAAACAAAACAGAGCCAATTTCCCGGCAAGCATGTGCACTTCGTCGAAGCTAATTAATCACCTCGTGACATTACGATAATTAAGGTGGGGAGTTTTAATTTCTGACGTTGACTACTATTAACTCATCTCAACTCCACTCGAGAGGGATGGAAACTGAGATAACGAACATCTCTCCGACTCTCTTGCTTTATTTGTGTATTTATTTATTCTGATCAGATCGATAATTAAGAGAGCTTTCGATAGGTGGCGCTACGACAACCGCTTCGTTTCGAAACCTGTACATCCTTTTAGGAGTAGGATGCGCACGCATTCTACGAACAACGGTTTCGGAGGAAAATAATACATAACTACACACTGTCGGATGCAAGAAAGAATCCAAATGAAAAATCGAACATTGATTATACATTTTCGCTTTCAATTTTTTTTCCTTTTTTTAATTTTTTTTTCTCTCCCGCAAAAGATTCGGTGGCATTTTTCCTTGCAATCGTTTTCACCTTTCGAGATTTCTCATTCGTCACGAGGCAATGGAAATGATTGCTAGCTGCCTTCCATGTATTCTCACCTTTTATTTTTTATATTGAATATGAAATTAGAATTCTTTGGCTCGAATAAAAAAATATTTAGTTTTTAAGTTTCCGTGGAAAAATTCTGTTTTGCGTGCGAAAATTATTCTTTCGTAAACAACCATGAAAACACGTGAGAAATAAATAGAAATGTGAAAAATAAAACTAAAAAGAAAAATGCCACCAAATTTTTTACCATCCATTAAAGAAATGTACAACAATTTTTTTCTAATGAAAAAGAGTTTCACATGAAATAAACATAAAATAGTGAGTTCAAATTCATAATTCCGTTCGAAAAAAAATTTTTTTATCATTATTTTAACAATACGTTTCAAAAAAGAATATCTATTAATTCGTCATGATTCTTGAAATTCTAAACTCTAAAAACTCAGTGTTCGAGTGATAATCGCGAGAAACGTTTTTGTGCTGTTTTTAATCCATTGTCAAAAATATTTTCAAAAACTTTAACATCAATTCAAATATTAAACAGTTAGAACTTTTATAACATAAAGCTTTATCATTCAACATGCGATTCCCTTAACAATTAAAATATCATTACCAAGTAATTCCGGAATCTTGCATGCTTCAAATTTTTATATGAATGATTCGTTAAAACTCACATTAAGAAAAAAAAAATTTTTTTTACGTAATTAACAATTCATCATTATATAAGAACTTTACAGTCAGCGTAAATGTTAATGCTCCAGAAAGTTTCTCATATTTGGTTTCGCATATGCAATTCTGCTAATCAAAAATGTTCTTAAGTAGTTAAGAGCAAAAAAAAAAAAAAAAAAAAAAAAAAATTTCTGAAAGAAAACAATCTAATTGAATATTTAGTAAATCCAAGCCAAATTGTTTACAAATGGGGCAAAAGAGTAGCTGAAATAGATGTCTCCATAAAAGTCAATACTTGGAAAATGATTTAAAAAAAATTTCTATAGGCAATTAAAATGGTAACGTTTTGTGGCAGTTCTTGCAATTTTCTTCTATGAAATCTTGCCCAAAATTTGTAAATGATTTCTGGAAAAAATCCCAAAAAAATTGAAGGTAACGATTTAGATTGTGACTCAGCTGTATGGCAGACTTTAATGATACTCCAACGTTTAGTGAAGTTCAGTAATCTGGAGCCAATCTGACTGGACATTGGATGTGTGTGCAAATATATTATATGTCATATATCTGTAGACAGCAGTTATAAACATGAGGATAAAACAAGCAAAAGTGAATGTCAGAAATGGAACATATTCTATCTTTCCATACATTAAAATATTTTATTTGCGATGATATCCATTACCAAAATTAGAATGTTAGCTTTTTACGACATGGGGTTATTTCACTCAAATCTGAGGAAGGAAATTTAAGAATATAACTAATAAATTAATAGGAATTTTGAAATATATTGAATGGATAAAATTTAAGCTATATTTATAACTTTCATAATGAAGTATTTCTAAAAATGTAGATTGTTCATCAATTGCTTATTGATGTTTAAAGCAATTTCAGCAAACTCTTTTATAACGATATTGGTGTTAAATTTTTTAAATATCTATTCCATCAATAGTATATATGTAAAACTAGTGTGTAAGCTGTTTTATATTACAAAAGATAAACCTTGACAAAAGAGCATCTCTGAAGTAGATATTTTGATAAAAACAGAAGGAAATTGAAGTCAAATTAAGCACAAGAATAATATTTTCCTCTTCTCTGTCGACGTATTTTTCGCATCAGGAATAGTTACTTTTTTCATTAATATGTGAGAGAAACTGCTTCTTCATATGCGGAAGTAATTTCTTTTCGAAAAGTAAATGCAAATTGTTTTCACAAAATTAAATCATTCCAATATTACATTTTAAACAAAATTGTCATTTCATTGATCTTTACATTACTTTTTTTTTACTCAAATACGGATCCATTTCATAAAATTACAAACAATTCTTCTTTATGTAACGAATTTTTTTTATGGAATATGGAACTTCATTTAAGTTTTTCTAAGGTCTAAAATATACTCTCCCAAATGGCCTTGCGGTAAAGTGAATGGGATTACATGTTTAATTCTGCCATTCTTAAATAACAGGAGATGGATGATGTAATACTGATATTTATAAGCATATGAGATCCTTTTATGCATACGAATTTGCTGGAGAGGGTGCTTAAAGTTTTAACGACTTTTCATATTTGCGATTGTAAGTTTTCGATGTAAAATCTGCCTTACGCCCATTTCTTAAATAAAATATCTCTCGTATGGTGATAAACGAATGTATATCAAACTACTATTTTTTATTGTTATTTTCATTATTTCACTTTAAGAAAAAATTACTTTGAATGTGTTGCTCTTAAACTTACTAAAATACAACATATATATCTTTATTCCAAAGAAACTGTGAACTGAATTTCAACCTTCACAATTTTTCTCCTCTGGTGAAGTTTCAGATAAAATTTCTATTTTTTATTTCATTTAACCTCTATTTTTTTTTTTTTTTTTACCCACTGCTTGAAAGGCAAGGTAGAACAAATTAAAAGACACGCATTGTGTTTTAAATTTTTATCTTAAGAAAAGGCACGAAGCAAGAAATTAAAAGTTTGAAAAAGTGATCTGGGTCATAGCTTGACCCTTTTCCAATTAAACGCCAGCTGCGAACGGATTAACCATCGGCTATTACATGGAGACTGATGTAGCCTCGCCAAAATTTTGAACAGAGAGTACAAAAAATAAAGTAAAATAAATATGGAGGAAAGAGTTTCATGTCAGGTTTATTTTTTTTTTATATTTTCAGTTATTTATTTTATTTTAAACGTTAGAAATGGATTAAAATAATGTTTGCGTGTTCTACACATTTGCAAACCGGTTGTCTGGTAAATTAAGAATGAATAAGTTTGGCTGCATGGTCTCTGAGGATTAATGAAATATTTGCTATAAGCAAATATTTTATTTAAATAAATGTATAGAAATTAAATAAAAAAATTACCACGAATAAATCTCTATATTCAACTTGCACACTTCAAAACTCGAATTTGAATAAATTGTAAAATGTAGCAGCCGTTTGAATTCTTTATGTTCAAGTTGTAAAGAGAAACAATAGGCAATACATTTACTTATGAATCATGTTTTTCATTAATATAAATTGAAAATAGTTCAGAATAAAGAAAAAAATTTTTATTCTGATTAAAAATTAATTATATAAAAGTTTTTTCCTTGCAATTTTTTTAAAGGTAGTTGGTGCAAACACTTTATGCAAATATCTTTATTTTATTGAACAAATTTTTCATTATAGAAAATACAATCAAAAGTTTTTTTATTTGCCTTTATGTATTTTAACTTTCAATTATTTTCCGTTTGTTGCATCATAAAAATTAAAATATTCAAGATTTGTTTTTTCTTTTTTAACAATTTTTGAAAAAAATAAAAGAAAAAAGAAGATAAAGAAAGACAGTCATTCAGAAACATGCTGACATAATGTCTAAAAATATCTCAGTGAAACTCAAAATTGGAATTAAAAATATGGGATCTTTTTTTTTTCCAAAATACCTTTTATCATAAAGTGTTTTACATATGAAAATTGTTAATTAATATCTTAAGCTTTGAATTAAATGATGAAATGTGTTCTTTCTCTGAGAATTTGAACGTCGCATTTACATTAATTGTTCAAGTGACTTAAAAAGAAAAAATATTAAATTCACTGGTAAACGATGTTAGGAAAAGTACGGAACAAGAAATTGTAGTTAAAGATAACATGTTAGGCTTACAAAGGGAATGTAACCAAATCTCATTAGAAAATGAGTTAAAATGAATATTTAATAAATAAGCCACAACTTTTGTTTATAAATATTTCGATATCAATAACATACCAGTAGTACAGAAGCAAAATTTGAATTTTAAACTCATAGAATTACTAGCATTTAGAATGATGCATTTGAAATACTGTATTGAATTTTCTTTCTTATTTTATTACACTCTAAGATATATTACTATTAATTAATTTGACAGGTTTCCCAAATACGTGATAAAAATGGAGACTTATTTTATTTATTTCTTTGTGGTACGAAAACAATCATATGTGATGCTTTTTTGGTACCTGGGTTGATTGGTGTAAGACTACAAACAAAAAAAATCAAGTACTTATAAAAATTATAAAAGTACTATTAATAACGGTAGTAACACTATTAACGGTTATTTCTGTTTATAACAGTAGAAAGTCACAGGTAATCCTGAGAATCACCGTGACTTGGAGGGGTGAATGCATTTTTCACTCCTAAAACCTCAGTAATTTTTGTATAATAATATATAGGCATAATGTTTTTGCATTTTAAATTGTGAAAAGGATAATTTAAAAGTTTTCCGCGTTTTTTTCCTTGTAGCACAAACATTTCTAGGTCATGAGCTGTCGATGTTCAAATCTCTTAAATTCAACTGTTAAGCTATCCGCCCTCTGATGATGTTTTATCTAATATATGTAATATTTACAAAGCTTCTCGAATATAATTAACAGTAAACCCGAATACAACTCTCGAATGGAAATATTACGGCAAGTGATACTTGTTTTATTTCTTGTTTCTAATTAAACACATTTTACATTTTTTTCAGAACAATCTTGAATATATTCTTGTTGTTTCAATGATTGTAATTTTAAATTTTGATTAAAATGGTTACCCATTTGTGAAAAAATATAAATAATTACAAGATAATTTATTTCGTAAAATATTCTAAAATTTTTATTTTATTTTATTTTTGTTCTTCGGATTTTTATATACTTACACCAGTTGGGCTTCAATGTACCTTGTGCTATTGATAAAAGCATAATTCCTATGGTAGGGTATTTATTTCCATATAACCATTATTTAGAAAAATGTCGAAAGGTTTTAAAAGAAACTTGAATATATATAATTTGGACGAATATACCATAAATCATATGGATTGATAAAACAATAGTAGGGTATAAGATGTGAATCTGGAAGAAGATTCGTATTTTCAAAGAATGATTTCGAATTTTTATTCCATTTATTTGAATAGGTATGAAGTTTTTATTTATTTGTTTATTCACTGTAGGTATTGTTGAAAAATACCTAGCGATACAATCTCTCCCTCATATTTTCATCTCCAAAACGAATAATATTTTGAAAAATACAGCGTAATACTTTGATATAAGTAAATGACGTTTAAAAAAAAATAGGGAGAAAATTAAAATAGTTGTAAGAAGAAAAGGCACATACCTTAATGCCATTTAGTTTACAATATATTGTCCGCATTTCCTGCCTACTTATTGTTGTTTATGCATTCTTGAAATTTTGCCAGAATGCGTTTCCATTTTTTTCTCTCTCTTTCTTAACTACTTTTCCTCCTTGACTATTACCGGTTCTTAACTATTATTCGTAAATGGATAATCGCAGTTGCCTGTTATGTCAAGTGATCTGGTGAATTTTGAATACTCTTATTTTGTAATGAAGAAGTTGTAGTGGGCTTGGAATGCGGAAGCGATTTTGTAAGCAAAAAGTCGTTGGAGGATTTCTGAAGGTCTTTTCTCAGCACGCCGATTCATACAGCAATAGAATAACTTGAAATGAAAAAGCATCGTACGAGTTAACAACGCTGCATAGGTAATGAAGGTTTTTATTTTTTCATGTCGCTCCTTTTTAATTCCGGGGTCGATATTAACGTCACTGAATGAACGAATTCGCAGCTGCAGATGGTGGCAGCGAAAAAGTTGTAAGGATTTCTGGTAATCAGTTTTAATGAAGTAAAATTTGTAAAAAATTGAATAAAAATTAAACTGAATAATATGAATTCTAAATAGATGGAGTGTTGAATACTTTATTTAAGAAGAAAACAAATTTTCTCAACTTGTTAAAGAAAAACTACGCATAATCTGTCATAAGGGTCCACTTATTTGCAAAAACGATTATGGCGAAATTGCCAAATTTAAACACTATTAGTATAAAAGTTATCAATTAAATAATATTATATTCCTAATAATTGAATATTTCATTAAATTTCAATTTACTTATTGAATTGGCGACATTTATTTTAGACGATTGTGTTTTCAATTTTATGCCTGAAATTTCTTTCTATGTCGAGCATTCTTTAATTTCCACCAACCATTTTGCCCTTGCAACAAAGATCTCGCTAGGCAATTACTTATAGTTGGGCATTAATGTAATAAAATTAAATCTATTTTATTCAGTTTAAAAATATTCCGCCTAAATGTGTGTGAATAATTAATTTTTCATTCCCATTAATAGTTCATGTGTTTTATTTTGTAATATGTTCTGCAACACACAATTCTTCTGAACATTTCTATGAACTTATCATTTTGTTTTTGGTAATATTAACATTATCTATAATTAATGTAGTAATAATAACATATCTATCATTATTATTTTTATAAGTATGTTATTCCCGGAAAATTTGATATCAATTTTCCCTGCTATTTTCTTGTCTTCATACTCAGTGGATTCAGTTTAAAGAAATTGGCATGTTTTCCGTCTCTTTCACGTAGCTAATATTTCTTTTTTTGTAAAAGTGGCACCACACTTTCACCATTTTGAAAATTAATATTAAAATTCAATAGAAATGTAGTTGTAATCGCAGTTTTAAACAATGTTATTATTTCATTTATGGTATTTCCAGCGCACTGGTATTTTCAATTCATAGATTTTTCATTTAACAAGACACAAATCTAGTTTATATATGTATTTATTTATTCATTCATACCTATATCCAAATTTTCATTAGGGACTTCATTTTTAATGGTCTAAAGAGAATACCTTAATGTGAATGTATAAAAGTAATAATTTAAAAAAAAATAAACAAATTAATTAGTAAAATAAATAAATGAAAATAAAATAATCAAAATGGTGCTATTGGTTGTAAGATGACTTATTTCATACTGTACTTTTAATTTTGAGAATTTGCACATGCTTTTCCTGAATTTTTATGCTATTTTATGTAATTTATACAAATTTATGAAAATCAATAGCTTACTCAATACAATATCCATTAATTATTACAATGAATGGAAACAAGTACTAGTTTTTAAGAATCCAGAACTGGACACAAAACAATTTCTGTAATGTACTACATAGAAGCATGTTTTAAAAATATCCTTTTATTGGATTAGCTATTTTCTCAAAATAAAACACTTTCTAACTAATAGAATATTGTATACTTTGCAAATTGAAGGAAGTGGCGATATAAAATGCCTGCTTCAATAATAAGAGTTCCAAGAAGAATCATATTTTTGAGGAATTAAAAAAAAACATAAATTTTTTATACTTTCATTGCCGATATATTTTGGTGTCAGGAAGAGAAAACATCACCAAATTTTTAATTGCATCAGAATTTATTAAATTTTATGAAAATATTTTTGCACAGTTTGGATTTAAAAATAAAAATGTTCTTACAGTTAATTCTATAGGAAAAATATTACTTTTAAAATTCTAAATGCTGTAATACTGATATATATGGATGTAACAGAATAGATGCAATATCATAAAATGTTATATATTGCCCATGAAGTCACATAATTTATTTTTCGTGTGAAAAAATGAGAAATTATTCTATATAAGAATACATTCTGTATAGTCTAATTTATTCTATATAGGATATATTTTCCTAGTGGAAAAAAAAGCAAAACTATTCTGTATAGGATAATTTCTGAATTTTTACAAGGAAAATAAATCCTGTGGGATTTTTTTTTATGTATTAAAGCAGTAGATCTGAAACTTTTTTCATATTTTTCTGAAGTTTCATCGGGATTGTTTCCAGGAATTCAGTATTTTAATTGAAACCTATTTGATATTAATTTATTTGAATTTAACCATCATAATAATTTTTCAGTCCATTTCATTTACACATTGAAAAAATATATTTTGCTCTGAACAGCAAAGAAACATAGACACATTTAGCAATTTATATAAAAAATGTATTTAATAAGAAAAATGAATTTTTATATCATACCTCAGAGATAATCAATTAATTTTTATTTCACTGCAAACTAATAAAACATTTTTCTTAATTGGAGTTATTCTTAATTCATTCTTTAATTGGAATAATGAAAATTTGGAAAAAAGAGACATATTATGACAATTAAATTTTTTTCCTTATATAATGTTTCTGTCCTTAAACAAGAAAATCAAAGATTAATTTCAATGTGTTTGATTCAATGCATTG